>RCUC01001318.1:0-47596 GCA_003697995.1 Taxidea taxus jeffersonii | reverse complement strand
CAAGACTTCATTCCACTCCTTCTTTTTGGAAAAAGGAATCTGAAGTTAAGTGTTACAAGCCCACATAAGCCTCAGTGGCATTTCCAATGGAAAGACAAGCTGATTGAATTTTGTGTGCAAAGTTTGGGGCCTGAGAAGAAAATCCAGACATAACTAATGAGGCTGCTACTACCCTCCATGTAGAGTTAAAGTTCTGTATCATTCATAATTATTAAGGTGAAAAAATCTCTATCAATCCATACCATAAGGTGACAAAAGAACTACTCCTCTACAAAGATGTATGTAAGGTCCAAAATTAGGATGTCTTCCAAAAACTCTGAGAAAGAAGGTGCCTGCCTTTCCCTTTCTTCAATAACATGGAAAACATCAAATGTTACTGTCATACCTAAGAATATAGGCTCTTTGCCCCCTGGTACCGTCCAAAGATGGCAAGATTCAATGGGAAAAGCATGGGGTGGGATGGAATCAAAACCCATGTTGTATACCTGCAATGAACAATTAGAATTTGAAATTGAATAAGTAATACCATCACATTACACCCAACAAAATGAAATATGTAGGGACGCCTGGGTGGCTCAGTTGGTTAAGCAGCTGCCTTCGGCTCAGGTCATGATCCCAGCGTCCTGGGATTGAGTCCCACGTCGGGCTCCTTGCTCGGCAGGGAGCCTGCTTCTCCCTCTGCCTCTGCCTGCCTCTCTGTCTGCCTGTGCTCGCTCGCTCTCTCTCTCTCTAACAAATAAAAAAAATGAAATATGTAAGTAAAAATATAACAAAATATATACTACCTATTGCAGAAAAGTTATGAAACTCTAATGAAAGAGATGAAATATCTAAATAAACAAGGAGAGAGGGGCACCTGGGTGGCTCAGTCATTAAGCGTCTGCCTTTAGCTCAGGTCATGATCCCAAGGTTCTGGGATCGAGCCCCACATCAGGCTCCCTGCTCAGCAGGAAACCTGCTTCTCCCTCTCCCTCTCCCACTCCCCCTGCTTGTATTCCTTCTCTCTCTGCCTCTGTCAAATAAATAAATAAAATCTTTAAAAAAAATAAGTGGACAGATATTCATATTCATGTTTTGAAAGATTCAATGCATGCTATTAGTATTGGAAAAAAGAATATAGTTATAGATCTTTGGGAAAGAATAGAAAGTATGGAAATAGATCACACAAATATTATCAAACTATGAGGAGGGATGAGTAGGTGAAGCACAGAGAATTTTTAGGGTGGTGGAGCTATTCTGTATGACACTGGAATGGTGGACACATGAGTATGCATTCATCAAAATCCACTGAGTGAAGTTTAACATATGCAAATTTAAAAAATTATTTGGGAGGTCAAGAGAACCCTAGAATGGAAAGCAGAATATAGTAAAATAACCTAACTGTATTTACAAATGTAAGAAATAACTTCACTAAAGAGGTTGGGGGGCGGGGGGAGATGTTGATCTAAGTATCTTTGGAAATGAATAGAGTTTATGTAAAACTGAAGGCAAAATAACCCTGTGCATCAGCGATGTACTCTGGTTGATAAAGTAGTTTCCTATGGGAATACTGAGATAACAATTCTGATACTGCATACATATATGCAACAGAACAATTAAGTAAATGGATGGCAGATGGCAGGAGCCAGATTTCTTACCATTGGAATAGGAGGTTACAGTCAAGATTAGAAAGAAGGCTAGAATGATCCATGTAGTAACAGAGTACAGTTGGAGATCAGTATAAACTTACTTTAGTTCAATATAGATATAGATTGTTACATACAGAAATATGTATGGGTATGTATATGTAGATGGGTTAGTATATACATACACATTTTCTTGCTCTGTCAGTTTAGAAGTCCTAACAATGACACCCCAGTAGCAACTAGCATACCCAGCACACCAATCTTGGTTTCTAAAATCATTCTCCAATAAAAGGAACCAGGGTCCTTGGATATGTGGTTGATTCAAGGACTAGAGCAGGAAATATACAACATGAGCCCAAGTATCTTGTAGTGTCAGGAAGTAAGGCAGCACTTAAACAGACAGCCTCACAATGATGGGAGTGTATGAAAGGGACACAGGAGTCAACCAAAAGTGCTCCCAATAGCCCAGCCTGAAACAATTTGAGCAATAAAATTAAGTCGTATTGGATTATAACAGAAAGTATGAAATAATTGTCCTTTGAAACAAGTGATTTTTTCATCCTTTGAAAGCAAAGGAGAAGTAAAGACTTTCCCAGATAAATAAAAGCTGAGTGAGTTCATCACCAGACCTACCTTTAATGGTAAAGGGAATCCTGCAAACTGAAATGAAAAAATAATAAATACCAAAACAAAAACATATGAAAAGTAAAGCTCACTGATAAAAATAAATATATTGGTAAATAAAGAATACTGTAACACTGAAATGGTGGTCCATAAAACACTTTCAATTTTGGCATATCTAAAAGACAGAAGTATAAAAAATAACTATAACTTGGGCTGTCTGGCTGGCTCAGTCAGTTAAGCTTTGGCTTAACCTTTGGCTTGGGTCATGATCTTGGGGTCCTGGGATCAAGCCCTGCATCTAGCTCCCTGCTCAGCAGATGGTCTACTTCTCTCTCTCCCTCTGCTGCTCCTTCTGCTTTTGCTCTTTCTCTCATTCTCTCTCTCTCAAATAAATAAATTAAATTTAAAAAAAAACATAACTCTAAAGTGGTGTTAATGTATATACAATATATAAAGATGTAATTTCTGATATCAATAGCATAAGGTGGAGTGGGGAGATGTAAAAGAATAGAGTTTTGCATATAATTGGAATTAAGTTGTATCAGCTTAAAATTGTAATGTGTTATGTAAGCCCTATGGTAAGCACAAAGAAAATACTATAAGAAATTACAGAAAATAAAATGAGGAAAAAAAGTCAATACCAAAAAGAAAAAATGAAACATAAAGGAAGGCACCAAGAGAAAGAAAGAGGGAAAAAAATTGCTACAAGAAAGACAGAAAACAATTTAAAAAATGGCAGTAATAAATCCTGCCCTATCAGTCATTACTTTAAATGCAAATGGATTAAGGCACCCAATCCAAAAAAAAAAAAGGGAATGGCCAAAATGGAAGTAAAAAACAAATAAGATAAAGCTATATGCCATCATCAAGAGACTCACATTAGACGTAAAGACACACAGGCTAAAATGAAAAGAAGATAAAACTTTTCCTATGCAAATGGTAACTAAAAAAGAGTAGAAGTGGCCATACTTACATCAAAGAAAATAGACTTTAAGTGTGTAAAAAAAAGGTCACAAGAGACAAAAAAGGACATTATATAATGATAAAAGAATCAAGTGACCAGGAAAATAGCAATTATAAATATGTGTCACCTAACATCAGAGGTCCCAAATACATGAAGGAAACCAATATTTCCTTCAGTGGGAGATTTTAGTAGGAGATTTCCTTCAATAATGGGTAGAACAACTACAGAGAAGATCAGTAAGGAAATAAACGACTTGAACAATACTAATTGGATCTACAAGTATAAACAGAACACTCTAGGCACCAGCAGCAGAGCACACATTCCTCTCAAGCACACATAGAACAGTCTCCAGAGGGATCACAAGTTGGGCCACAAAACAAGCCTTAACAAATGTTAAGATTGAAATCATACTGTGTATCTTTCCAACCACAATGGAATGAAACTAGAAATGAATAGCAGTAGAAAAACTGGAAATTTCACAAATATGTGGAAATTTAACGGCACATTCTTGAATAACCAATGGGTTAATGAAGAAATCACAAAGGAAATTAGAAAATATCCAAGATAAATAAAAACAAAAACAAAACCAACACTTATGGAATACAACAAAAGCAGTTCTAGAAGGGAAATTTATAACAGTAAATGCCTACCTTAAAAAGGAAGATCCCAACTCAATAACCTAACTTCACACCTTAATGAACCAGAATTAAAAAAAAAAAAAAACAACTAAACCCACTCTAGCAGAATGTGCAAAATAATGAAGATTAGACCAAAAATAAACAAAACAGAGATAAGAAAAAAAATGATGAAACTAAGAGTTGGATTCTTTTAATAGATTTACAAAATTGGCAGGCCCTTAACTAGATCAACTAAGAACAAAAGGAGAAGACTCAAATAACTAAAATCAGAAATGAAAGAGGAGACATTACAACTAATACCACAGAAATACAAAGGATCATGAGACTTCTGTGAACAAATATATACCAACAAACTGCATAACCTAGAAGGAATGGATAAATTCCTAGAAAAATACAGCCTACCAAGACTGAATCATGACTAAATAGAAAATCTGAACAGATCTGTAACTGGTTAGAAAATCAAATCAGGAATCAAAATGCTCCTTTAAAAAAAATGTCCAGAACCAGATGGCTTCACTAGAGAATTCTACCACACATTCAAATAAAAGTTAACACCAATTTTTCTCAAACTTTTTTTAAAAATTGAAGATGAAATACTTTCTAGGCTCATTTTATGAGGCCAGCATTGCTCTGATAACTAAAGCTAAACAAAAATACAAGGGGGAAAAAAATGATAGCCCATACCCCTGATAAATATTGGTGCAAAAGTCCTCAACAAAATGCCAACAAACTGAGTTTAACAGCACTTTAAAAGATCATACACCATGACCAACTGGGACTTATCACTGGGATGCAAGGATAGTTCAACATACAGAAATCAATGAGTATAATACACCACATTAACAGAATGAAGGGCAAAAAAATCACACAATCATCTCAATTATGCAGAAAAAACATTCAATAAAATTCAACATTTTATATAATAATAGCACTCAACAAACTAGGAACAGAAGAAAATTACCTCAACATAATAAATGCTATATATGAAAAGCCCACAACTAACACAATCAAAGTTGAAAAAATGAAAGCTTTTCCCCTAAGGTCGGGAACAAGGTAAGATGCTGACCCTTGCCACTTTAATCCAACACAGTACCAGAAATCCTAGATACAGCAACTAAGTAAGAAAAATAAATAACATCTATTCGTACTGGAAAGAAAGAAATAAAATTATCTCTTTCTTAGACTGTATGTGCTATAACACAGATGTGTCTTGAGGTCGTTAGGATAAGGGAAATAAGCCAATCACAAAAAGAAAGAGAGCCTGTTTCCACTTATATGAAGTACCTAGAATAGTCAAATTCATAGAAAGATAAAGCAGAATGGTTGTTGTTAAGGGACTTCAGAGAGAGAGAAATGGGGAATTGTTGCTTAACAGAATAAAGATTCAGTCATGCTGGATGGGAAACCTCTACAGATTTGTTGTACAACAATGTACATATAGTTTACTGTACTATACACATAAAAATTCTTATACACATAAAAATAAAAAAGAGGGTAAATTTATGTTACTTGGTTTTTACTACAATGAAAAAATTATTATTATCTCAGTGACCATAGGGGTAAAGGTGGTGTAAAAAGATAGGGCTTCAAGAATTTTAGATTTGTGAGTTATTTTTCCTGTAGATATTTTACATATGAGTTTTTCTTTATGGTTATATCCCATAGTTACAAAATCCAACATCATTGAGCTCATGTAGGAATTTATTTCTCATGGCTGTTGGGCAACACGAATACCCATGTTTCCCTTTCACCACCAGCCATTTAGTACCCCTGCTCGCCTCACACATTCATCTCACTTCTATCCTGCTTATAACCCACTTGTGCTGGGTACTCTCCACTTGCTGCTTCCCAGCTCTTGTCCACATTTCCTGCCCTGCCCTGGACCCCAGCAGGCTGAACTTGGTGGAATGTGTCACCCAAGCTCTTTCCCTCTGGCTTCTGTTGGCAAAAGGAGATACCACCAAGCACCTGGAGGACAGGGGAGAGAAGTTACATGTTTATTCCCTGGCTCCTTCCCAGCTAGACAACACTTTGACAAATGTCTGCATTTTTCTACCCAAGGTTACAGTTCCTTTCAAATAGCTCCTCTCTGAGAGCTACAGGCTTTGCCACACTCCCATTGCCATTCCCATCTCTTGCCCATCACAGAAAACAATGGCTTCCCATGGATTTGAGTCCTTCAGTGCCTCACCATCCCTTGTTGGTGCCTTTCACCGTACCTACACTTTTACAAACACTCACTTTCTCATTAAGCTCTCCTAAATTATATTTGCATGTGCCATCTGTTTTCTGTGGACCCTAACCAGTCCCACTGTTAGGATAAACCAAGCACAGAACCACCCCAAAAAAGTATGAGTTGTGAGCAACAACTTTTTGCTATATTCATGGAGCAAACACCATGTTAGAACCCATATCAATCTCCACACTGCAAACCAAGCTTCCCCAGTAAACTATCACATGATTTCCAATCTGCATTATGAAAGTTTGTGCTAGAGAGAAGTGTCTGTATTGTGAAATCCTGCCACAAAGGACTGAGTCTGCATCCAGGAAGTATTCCAATGTCAGGGAAGACTGAGGGTGAGAGGAGGTTGATGGGGTGGGGGGAGGGGGGCTTGCTGGAGGGAGCCAGCCTTCAGCAGGTGGTGTCGGGGTGGGTCAGAGCCAATCCTGAGGGGTTAATTCAGGCTGTTCTGAATGGCTGGCCCCAAGAAGACAATTCAGAGCAGATGATGCTCATAAGCAATAGGGCAGCAGAGGGTTCTCATGGTGATTAATGAAAGTCTTGGTCTCTGACTCCCTTAAACTCACAGAGAAAATTAAATTTCCCACTGGATCTCTCTCTGGCCCAGGGCCAGAGAAGCCTGTTATTCATCCTCTTGGGATGGAGGCAGAGAAAAGAGTTATCATAAGAATATACAATTACCTGGTGTCTAGAGCTGCCTCACCTTTCTCTCTAACTGACACGCCTCAGCAAAGCCACAGTGGAGGAAGGAGAGAGGGAAAATCTGTACCAAGCCTCCTATCATGTTTGGAGTACTTTGTCCATGTTGTCTCCTTCAGCATGGCTCTCTGCATACCCCTACAGGACGGCCATAGAAGAAGCCCTCCTGGCCTTCCTGATGAAACAGAAGTCAAGAAGCAAAACGACTCTAGTTGAATATTCCCTGGTCACAGAAGAGTGTCCTACCTTCTTTCACCCATTTATCAAAACAGAGTGAGGGGATTTTTAAAAGGGGAGAAGGAAGAGTAGGTGTAAATAGGGGAAGTATGAGAGATGTTTAGGGCGGTGAAACCATTCTGTACAAAACACTAATGGTGAACATATGTCTTTATGCATTTTTCAAAGCTCATAGAACTGTACAACACAAAGACTGAATATGGATTATAGTTAATAGTAATGTATCAGTATTGGTTCATTGATTGTAACAAATAGACCACACTAACACAAGAACTCTGTGCTTGGGATAGGAAGTAAGGGAAGGGTTGAACAATGAGTATATGGAACTCTGTGTACTATCTGCTTAATTATTTCAAAAATCTAGAACTACACTTAAAATATTGAATGTATTAATTACAACAATGTGTAATAATAATAATAATCCAACATACTGAACAGCCGCCTTTCCTATTGCTTTGCAGTGAATCTGGCCTTTCTCCCAGTGGAGGAATAGGCTATGTTGTGACTGAGACTAGTGGATGATGTGTACATGCAGGACATGGGGGATGGTCCAGCATTAACATCTACAGCCATAAATGAGTATCAGAGGATGCTAAGAACTCAGTAGGGAAAAGTGGAAGGAAACCTCCAGCTCAAACGTCTCTTAATTAAGGTTGAAGGTCATAATGACAGGAGGACTCCTTCCTGACAACACTAATACCAGGTGAAATTGGGAAAGGCTGTGAAATGCTCCTGTGGTTATGTTCATTTTGGGTTTTTTTTAACCTTTTTCACTCATGAGTGAATATTTCTGAGATGGAAGGAGATAACAGTGTTCATATTCCTATAATGTAACAGTTACCATAGTATTTTTTTAAAAAGCCTTAAGATTCTAGGAGCCATATCTGCCTCTAAATTTTTAAAGATATTCTATGGACCCAAGTCCAGTTACTTAAAAGAGTCTTGTTGTTGCTTTGGGTTCCCAGGAGGACAAAGCTGAGATGGGGGCTACAGCCAGTTTATTAAAAGAGTGATCCCAGGAAGCACAATGAGGGGTGAGGAGAAACAGGAAAGGAAGGAAAACCAATATGGACAGGATAAAAGGACTTAATGCTGTCAACAGCTTGATGACAACAAAATACTTCCATAGACTCTCAAAACGAATCAGATAAACCCACTCACGATAAGTCAAAACAAAAGCAAGACCACTCCATAATCATGACTATACACAAAGATAAGGACACAGTGTGATCACAAAAATAAGTAAATATCCCTTTATTCTGAAATAACTAAGTCCTACTTCTTTATCAACAACAACCCAAGATCTGCTTTGTTGGAGCACCTGGGTGGCTCAGTGGGTTAAAGCCTCTGCCTTCAGCTCAGGTCATGATCCTAGGGTCCTGGGATCGAGCCCCGCATCGGGCTCTCTGCTCAGCAAGGAGCCTGCTTCCTCCTCTCTCTGCCTGCCTCTCTGCCTACTTGTGATCTCTGTCTGTCAAATAAATAAATAAATAAATCTTAAAAAAAAAAAGATCTGCTTTGTTGGTCCTGCCTCTTAGATAAAAATTATTAAAATACACAGTCATCAAATTGCCCTAAACTCCCAATTCAGTACTCAATTCAGGAGTGGGGGGATCAACTCACTTCCTATAGTCCTTTTCGAAATCACCCAACCCAAGTCCTCCTATACTAAAACCTCATTTACCTTCTCACAGTCGCCCATGGTATATACTCTCCCTGTTGCTGCAAACTTATCAACTTCACTTTGACTTCAGATGGGGTCCTGTGGTCTTTGGCTAATGGAAGTGACACCAATAAAAAATGAGTTACTGAATTAATTACTATTGTAGGCAGCGGGATTCAATCCCACTGTGGACACTACAGAACTGCAAACAATGCATCTCAGAATTAATTGTGCCATAAGATGGAAGAGACCACAGAATTAATAGCCCGAATACCAGTCTCCTTTACTTGAGAGTCATCCCTGGGACATTAACTCCTCTGCATTTTTGGATTGTGCCTGCATGAGGTGGGGCAGCCTCCCACAGCTTCAGAGGGATTCCAGGGACAGTAAAACGAGAGGCATCTTGAGTTCCACTCTCAAATGTGTTCGGGGGACTCTGATGATGTCTGGGGAACTGTCCACCAGAGGTGTGCTGATCCCAGGTGGTCCAAGAGGATGTAATGCAGTGTCCTACATTTTATATTTTGATAATAATCTATACTTGATATGTGAAAAGCCACATTGTACAGATGCAGAAATTGAGACTCAGAGAGTTTAGAAATGTGGAACTGAGGTCACCTGGCCTTTCTCTCAATGTTAAAAAAAAAAAAGGCAACATTGCTAAAGTTTTTCTGCCAGAAACACATTTCTCCTCATCTCTCCTAGATGCATTTCTATGATGCTGTAAACAAAAGAGAATCTGTTAAGTCCCACTCCTCACTTTATCAAATTGCAGAATGAGGTTTGGAGGTTATCTGTTACTACAGACCATCTTAAGAAATGTGCAAGACTGTTTGGAGCAGTCATTTGGAAACTCCTGTTCTCATCAGAGGAAATCTTATGGGGAACATAGAACAGAGATGAGGCCTAGAGCTTCCCCTACTTCATGACCTCAGTCAGCCTGTGAGGCTCCTCTGAGAATGCCCAAACTCCACAGAGCACAGAAGTAAATCAAAAACAAAAGATTCAGATGGCTGCACCAGCCTGACCTCTATCAGCTTGTTACCCTGAATGAATTATATTATTTTACCTCTGAGACAGGGCCCTGAAAATCCAGTTTCTTTCTTACATTACATTGTAGAGCTATCTCTGTTACCAATGAACAATTGAGGGCTAAGTGAGCTGATTAAACAGCCCAACCCTGCTGACATAATTCACAACTAATCTTGTTCATTATCCAAGTGCAGATTCAACCATTTGATCCTCACCATGCATCAGTGGCACCTGCTGTGGTGCCCACCCTCACTTATTATGTGTTCAAATACAGTGTCTTGTGCTCCATGATTATTGTTACAATAGATATGTAGCTGAACACAGAGGCAAAGCAAAACAAAATCCTCTATCTCTTATTTGCAATTTCCTTTGGGAAACAAATGAAAAGGCATCACAAAATCAGGTGATTAGCTATGAAATAGACTCAGCAGAAACCAGAGGGCATTGGGAGCCCAAAGATTCATAGAGGATGGAAAAGATAAAGGACAAGGGAACACTTATCAACAGGATGCTACATATATTTAGGGGTGAAATGATGTGACTTTGGGATTTGTTTTAAAATTCTCCAGTATGATAAAAAGTGGGAGGACAGATGAAAGAAGATTGACAAAATCCTGCCAATTATTAAAGCTGCATCCTGGATACATGGAAGTGTGTTTCTTTCTGTGAAATTTTCCAGATCAAAAATCTTCTTAATAAATGGATGTGGTTGTGGAGTTTTCTTTCCCAAGTATAGTGCATGTGATGCCCATCTTAAACACTTTGCTTTACCTCACTTAATCTTTTAAAAATTTGATTCACTTTACAAGTGAAGAATCTTAGAGTCTAAGCAATGAGTATTTTCCTTGGAGTGCTGGAGCCAGCATTTCCCTTGAGCTCTCCAACTAGAATTAAGGGTTCATGAAGAGGCTGAGTTGGACTTGGGCCTTGACTTCTCAGCATATATAGGCATCCCAGGAGAGGGAACCACATGAACAAACCTCCTCAGATAAGACCAACAGGGGCAGGGAGGAGAAAGAGGGTAGAGGAGTAGGAGACCTAAATATCATGGGGTCCCAGGAGTTAACTAGATAGTTATCAAACCATTCTGAACACCTACAAACGCAATAGGAAATCAAAGAGAAGAGCAGCAATTCTAGGAACAGAAAAGCAACCACTTACTGAAAGGTAGAATGTGCAGAAAAGTGAATCCAAGGGGATATACAAGAAGATAGGCCACGAGGGAGAGGCTGGCTCCTGACAAGTGACAGAGCAGTGAACAAAATCAGAACTTTTAAAAGTCTGCTCTACTAAGGGACATTGCTCCAGAGTCTAAGCAAAGGGTAGAGCTCTCACTGGGACAATGTGGTCTCATGACCCTTGGGGTCACAGAAAGACCAGGGTGTCTGAATGTGTCAGAGCTCCCAGGTATCAGAGGAGGAAGTCAACTGCAGAGACGGAGCCGGGGATTGGTTCTCAGCTCAGGGTTACCTTAAACCATGATCCAAGGTACAGTTGGGACACTGCTCTTCGAGCAGGGACCTCACAAGTGGCAGATCCAGGGAGACTCACCTTCCTCCCCAGGAGAAGTGGCACAGGAGCATGCTGCAGGAACTGGCTGGGTTTAGAGACTCCAAATGGGGCATGCACCAGAGATAGAAATGCTCAGTTACAGGCTGGGAGAGCACGGAGTGTGGCCAGAGACCAGGGAGATGGGAGTGACTGACTGCTTTTCTTTGAGGGTGCACTGAGGGGTGGGGCCCTAAGCTCTTGGCTGCTCCAGCACTGGAGATTGGAAGGCTGCCATTTTCATTCTCCTCCTCCAAATCTCTACGGAAAGCGTTCAGGGAACAAAAGCTCCGAAGAGGGAAACCGAGCAGATTACTTAGCCTGGTCCCCAGCCAGGGCAGTGCAATTCCACCCTGGGCAAAGATATTTGAGAATCCCTGCAACAGGACCCTCTCCCTAAAGATCAGCAAGAACATCCAGCCAATATCAAGTTCATGGATCAATGAGAACTGCTGAACTCCAAAGCTAGGGGAAAGCAACATATAGAATTCATGGTTTTTTTCTCATGATCCTTTAGTCTTCCAAAGTTAAATTTTTAAAATTTTATTTTCTGTGTGGTGCATAAACACTGAATCCTGGAACACTAAAGAAATAAAATTAATTTTTTTTTTAAATTTCAAATTTAAAAAAAAAAGATTTTCTTCTTATCCTATTTTTGTTTCCTTTTTCTTGTTTTAACCTCTTTCTATTTTATCTTAACAAAGTTTTTTAAAAATCTTTTTAAATTTTCATTGTTATAGTCATATTCTATCCCTTCATTGTATTTAACCTTATTTTTTAATTTATTTTATTTCTTTTCAGTGTTCCAGAATCTGCATATTGTTTATGCACTCCATCCAATGCTCCATGCAATACATGCCCTCCATAATATCCATCACCAGGCTCACCCAACCCCTCACCACCCTCCCCTCCAAAACCCTCAGTTTGTTTCTCAAAGTCCACAGTCTCTCATGGTTCATTTCTCCCTCCAATTTCTCCCAACTCACTTCTCCTCTCCTTCTCCCAATGCCCTCCATGTTATTCCTTATGCTCCACAAGTAAGTGAAACCATAAGATAATTGACTCTCTCTGCTAGACTTATTTCACTCAGCATAATCTCTTCCAATCCTCTCAATGTTGATACAAAAGTTAGATATTCATCCTTTCTGATGGAAGCATAATACTCCATGGTACATGGATCATATCTTCTTTATCCATTTGTCTGTTGAAAGGCATCTTGGTTCTTTCCACAGTCTTTCCACAGTAACCTTATTTTTTTGTATACATATAAGTTTTTCTTTCTATTTTTTAAGATTTTATTATTTACTTGACAGAGAGGCAGAAAGAGAGGGAACACAAGCAGGGGGAGGTGGAAGAGGGAGAAGTAGGTTTCCCGCTGAACAGGGAGCCCAATGTGGGCTCGATCCCAGGACCCTGGGATCATGACCTGAGCTGAAGGCAGACACTTAACCAACTGAGCCACCCAGGTGCCCCTAGGTTTTTCTTTCGTTAAAATTTTGGGATACAGTTTCTTCTAACAGTTCAAAATATACCCTAAATCTAATACATGGCTTTGTTCTAGTCTCTAGCCTGACCACATTCTTTCCACTTTTTTTACCTTTTATCAACCAACTTCTTATCTTATCAAATCCTTTTTAGAATCTTTTTTAATTTTTATCTTTACAGTCACATTCTATCCCTTCATCATGTTTACCCTTATTTTTGTATTTTTGTTTTTCTTTCTTTAAAATTTTAGGAGGAAGTTTCTTCTAACAGACCAAAATACACTGAAAATCAAGTGTGTGGCTCTGATTTTTATATATATATATATATATTTATATATATATATATATATATTTATATATATATATATCTCTCCACACATGTACATGTATATATATTTTCTCCTTTCTTCTCTCCCCAGTTGCAGGTCTCTTCTGATTTGTTTAGTGTATATTTTTCTGGGGTCATTGCTACCCTTTTAGTATTTTGTTCTCTCATTCATCTATTCTTACCTGGATAAAATGACAAGGTGGAAAAACTCACCCCCCCAAAAAAAAAAGAACAAGAGGTAGGTCTGATGGCTAGGGACCTAATCAATACAGACATTAGTAAGATGTCAGAACTAGAGTTCAGAATGATGACTATCAAGGTACTGGCAAGGCATGAAAAAAGTGTGGAAAATACTAGAAAATCTCCTACTGGAGAAATAAAATCCCTTTCTAGAGAAATAAAAGAATTAAAATCTAACCAAGTTGAAATCAAAAAAGCTATTAATGAGGTACTATCAAAAAAGAAGTCACTTACTGCTAGGATAAATGAGGCAGAAGAAAGAATTAGTGATACAGAAGACCAAAAGATGGAGAATAAAGAGAGATTCTCTCTCCAAGAGAGGAGAATTTGAGAGATTACGTGATACCATAAGATGAAACAATATTAGAATAATTGGGATCCCAGAAGAAGAAGGGGGGGGGCAGAAGGTATATTGGAGCAAATTATAGCAGGGAATTTCCCTAATTTGGCAAAAGAAATAAGCATCAAAATCAGGAGGCGCAGAGAATCCCCCTCAAAATCAATAAAAAAAGGTTCACACCCCGTCATCTAATAGTAAAACTTACAACTCTCCATGACAAAAAGAAAATCCTGAAAACAGCTCGGGACAAGTGGTCTGTAACATACAATGGTAGAAATATTAGATTGGCAGCAGACCTATTCACAGAGACCTGGCAGGCCAGAAAGGACTGGTATGATGTATTCAAGACACTAAATGAGAAAAATATGCAGCCACAAATACTATATCCAATTAGGCTGTCACTGAAAATCGGAGAGATAAAAAGCTTCCAAGACAAACAAAAACTACAAGAATTTGCAAACATCAAACCAGGCCTACAGGAGATATTGAAAGGTGTCCTCTAAGCAAAGAGAGAGCCTAAAAGTAACAGACCATAAAGGAACAGAGACAATATACAGTAATAGTCACCTTACAGGCCATACAGTGGCACTAAATTCATATATTTCAATAGTTAGCCTGAATGTAAATGGGCTAATGCCCCAATCAAAAGACATAGAGTATCAGAATGGATTAAAAAAAATAAGACCCACCAATATGTTGTCTGCAAGAAAATTATCTTAGACCCAAAGTCACCTCCAGATTGAAAGTGAGGGGGTGGAAAACAATTTACCGTGCTAATGGACAACAAAAGAAAACTGGGCTGGCAATCCTTATATCAGATAAATTAGATTTTAAGCCAAAGACTATAATAAGAGATGAGAAAGAACACTATATCATGCTTAAAAGGTCTGTCCAACAAGAAGATCTAACAATTTTAAGTATCAATGCCCCTAACATGGGAGCAGCCAATTATATAAACCAATTAATAACAAAATCAAAGAAACACATCAATAATAATATAATAAGAGTAGGGGACTTTAACACCTCCCTCACTGAAGTGTACATATCATTTAAGCAAAAGATCAACAAGGAAATAAAGGCTTTAAATGACACACTGGACCAGATGGGCATCACAGATATATTCAGAACATTCCATCCTAAAGCAACAGAATACACATTCTTCTCTAGTGCACATGGAACATTCACCAGGATAGATCACATCTGGGTCACAAATCAGGTCTCAACCAGTACCAAAAGGCTGGGATCATTCCCTGCATATTTTCAGACCACAGTAGTTTGAAACTAGAACTCAACCACAAGAGGAAAGTTGGAAAGCACTCAAATACATGGAGGCTAAAAAGCATTCTACTAAAGAATGAATGAGTCAACAATGAAATTAAAGAATTTTAAAGGCATGGAAATAAATGAAAATGAAAACACAACTGTTCAAAATCTTTGGGACACAGCAAAGGCAGTCCTGAGAGGAAAGAATATAGCAAGACAAGCCTTTCTCAAGAAACGGGAAAGGTCTCAAGTATACAACCTAACCCTACACCTAAAGAAGCTGGAGAAAAAAGAGCAAAGAAAGCCTAAACCCACCAGGAGAAGAGAAATAATAAGGATCAGAAAAGAAATCAATGAGGTAGAAACCCAAAGAATGGTAGAAGAAATTAATGAAACTGAGAGCTGGTTCTTTGAAAGAAATAATAGGATTGGTAAATCCCTAGCCAGACTTAACAAAAACAAAGAGAAAGGACCCAAATTAAGAAAATCATGAATAAAAGGGAGAGATCACAACCAACACTAAAGAAATGTAAATAATTATAAGAACATATTGTGAGCAACTATACACCAGCAAATTTGACAATCTGGAAGGAATGGATGCATTCTTAGAGACATATAAACTACCAAAACTGAACCAGGAAGAAATAGAAAACCTGAACAGACCCATAACCAGTAAGGAGATTGAAGCAGTCTCCCAACAAACAATAGCCCAGGGCCAGATGGCTTCCCAGGGAAATTCTACCAAACATTTAAGAAGAATTAATACCTATTCTCCTGAAACTTTTCCAAAAAACAAATGGAAGGAAAACTTCCAAAATCATTTTATGAGGCCAGCATTACCTTGATCCCAAAACCAGATAAAGACCCTATCAAAAAGAATTACAGACCAATATCCTTGATGAACATGGATGCAAAAATGCTCACCAACTACCAGCTACTATGATCCAACAGTACATTGAAGGAATTATTTACCACGACCAAGTGGGATTTATTCCTGTACTGCAAGCTTGCTTCAACTGAAAATCAATCAATGTGATACAATACATTAATAAGAGAAGGAACAAGAATTATATGACACTCTCAATAGATGCTGAAAAAGCATTTGACAAAATATAGCATCATTTCTTGATCAAAACTCTTCACAGTACAGGGATAGAGAGCACATTCCTCAATATCATCAAAGCCATCTATGAAAAACACACAGTGAATATCATTCTCAATGGGGAAAAAATGAGAGCTTTTCTGCTAAGGTCAGGAACATGGCAGGAATGTCCACTATCACCACTACTATTCAACATAGCACTAGAAGTCCTAGGCTCAGCAATCAGACAATAAAAAGAAATAAAATACATCCAAATCAGCAAAGAAGTCAAACTCTGGCTCTTTGCAAATGATATGATACTTTATGTGGAAAATCCAAAAGACCCCACTCCAAAACTGCTAGAACTCATACAGGAATTCAGTAAAGTGTCTGGATATAAAATCAATGCACAGAAATCAGTTGCATTTCTATACACCAACAGCAAGACAGAAGAGAAATTAAGGAGTCAATCCCATTTACAGTTGCACCCAAAACCATAAGATACGTAGGAATAAACCTAACCAAAGAGGCAAAGGATCTGTACTCAGAAAATTAGAAAGTATTCACAAAAGAAATTGAGAAATACACAAAGAAATGGAAAAACTTTCCATGTTCATGGATTGGAAGAAGAAATATTGTGAAAGTGTTTATGCTACCGAAAACAATCTATACATTTAATGCAATCCCTATCAAAATACCATCAATTTTTTTCAAAGAAATGGAAAAAAATGAAACAAGATGGGACCAGGGAGGGAGACAAACTGTAAGAGACTCTTAATCTGACAAAACAAACTGAGGGTTGCTGGGGGGTGTGAGGGGAGGAATAGGGAGGCTGTTATATGGACATTGGGGAGGGTATGTGCTATGGTGAGTGCTGTGAAGTGTGTAAGCCGAAGTGTGTAAGACGATTCACAGACCCGCACCCCTGAAGCAAATAATACATTATATGTTAATAAAATAAAATTTTTTTAAAAATTTTTAAAGAGTGGTAACAACACTATAAGAAGATAGTTTCGCAACTCATAAGTGCATATTTTATTACCCAGCCGATACAAGCTGATTGTCTCATTACCTGATCAACACTGAGTGAACTAAAAGAGGAAGAACAATGAGAATCAGGTGTTGAAGCAGAAGTCTGAGAGCTCTGAGGGTGTCTGGGACTTGAAATGATCCAGTCATGTGTTCTGTTCCAACTGTGTCCTAACTCCAATATGAGAATGAAGGGGGACAGGGAGTCCTGACAGCTAAGTGAGGCAGAAGCTCTGGCTCCTCCCAGCTTTTGGGAAGACTAACTTTCTTTCTCCCTCCTTTTCCCCTCCTATCTCCTGGCCAAAAAAAAAAAAATAACAAAAAAAACTGACTGAGATACTTACTGCATACTGGGCAGTGTGCAGGCGGGATGTTGGGGATTTAGAGGTGCAGTAGATCTGTGCGTGCCTCCAAGGGCTCTGAGCCCAGACCAGCAGCCACAAAGGGGAATGACAATATAAATTCTGAAGGGGAAGTCTGTCTTGGGGTAGGGCTGCTTAAAGGCAACAGAACCTGCATTCCACACAAAGCAAGGGTAGGGCTTGTGCAAACAAAAACTAGAGAGGGCTACCTAGGTAAACGTGGACATGTTTAAGATGTATTTATCTGGGGAATGGGCAGAGGAGGGCTATAAAAAGTTACAGAGGAAGGGGAAGAAAAGAAGCCCTTTAAATCTGAAGGCTAAGCTTAGGGTAATGTAGAGCCAGTGAAGTTTTCCATGTAGTGCGGAGAAGTGTCTTATACATGATGTGGTAGAGTGCATTTTTGGGAGCCAATTTTTTATACCTCCCTATATCCACACCCTTCCCATACAACTTTGCAGTTTCCTCATGTGAGCATGAGTGAGTGCATTTCCCTATCCCTTGACTTTGAGATCAGCTATAAAACTTGCTTTGCCAACAGGATCTTAGGAGATGAGACAAAGCTTGCTTTTGCAGAAGGCCCTCCTTCTTGAACTTCTGCCCTTGCAAGACAAAGATATTCACTGGATGGGCTGTTGGTCCAGAGAGGATGGGGCACACTGTCTGAGACCCACAGACTTGAGTGAGAGAGGGAGCTTCTCCAGCTGTCACAGTCAAAGCCTAATGGCTCAGCCATGCCCCACTTTGATCAGACAACCTCCAGCCAACTGATGATGCATAAGCAAGTCAGGCTGAGATCAACAGAGGCATGGAGCTGACCCACAGATGCATGAACTGTATAAATGCTTTTTGTTCTATGCCACTGGGATGTGTTTGTGGTTGCTTGTTACACAGTAATAGATGACTGATGCTCTCACCATGATTCTCTCCCCACAAAATTCAGGGAATTTTGTCACGACTAGTCAATTTGTGGACAATCATAGACACCTGAGAAGCTAAAGTTAGGGATTATGTCTCTCCTCGTCTCGTGGAAAGAAGGGCAACAACAATGAAAACCGCATGGCTCTCTCTAGGTAAGATAATAGTCACGCATATGTACTTGACCTGTATTTGACCTGGCCTAACTCCCTAAATTAGAGGAAGGAAGCTATGGTTTTTCCTAGAGATTAGGAGCATTCTAGAAGATTCTGAGACACTTTCAACCAATCCTGGGAGTTGGCCAAAAAAAAAAAAATGCTCTTAGAAAAGTAAACATTCTAAGTCCCAAAACTTTATATTCTCTTACACACACACACACACACACACACACACACACACCTTTCAAACCTAAATATGTGTAAGGTTTTGCAGTATGCAGAGATAAAAAAAATTCTCATCATATGAAGAGAATTCCCTTTATATCAAATCTGTCTTCTTCAACATATGAAAACTCATGTTTTGGAACCCATATCCAGGAATACGTCTTGGGCACATTTAACACTATGATTTTAAAATGTTGGCTGACCTTTAACTATTTTAAAAGGTTAAAATGGTAGAGGCCTCACAACTGTCAACAACTCTGTTATTAGGAGGAAAAAAATTGTACAATTTAAACATTTCAGCCTGAGATCTGATCTCCTTTTCATGACAGCTGGTTCCAGGCAAGCTTAGACAAGGTAGTCATAAGCATTCATTGCCTTCCCTAAGCCAGGAATCAGGGCTGTTAGCTGTTGAGAGAGAGAGACAGTTGTCCCCAGAACTGACTTTCTAACCCTAACAAACCTGTTCTCTCTCACAGATGGAGATTTGGGCAGAAGTGAACCCAGACCGCTTTGTACCTTCAAGTGTGGCCACAGCCCCCAGCTGGCTTCATGTTCCCCAGCCCACCACGCATCAGAGACCGCTTTGCGCCCGACGCTGCTCAGTGTGCATCCCGTTCATCCAAGAAGAGATGATCTCCCCAAGAGCCTCCCATAGAATGAATCAGGACCTTTCAAAGTAGCAGTTCGACAAGGCTCTTCTCACCCATAGGAGGTTTTTATTCTTTTAAGGCATATATAGAAACATGGACCTTATCCGAGTATGAAAGGGTTCTTTTTGAATGTTTGTAGAGTGAGTGTGTGCGTGAGCCCCTCCCACAGCGGCCCCCCAGCCTTTGGTGCACTGGAATCTGAACCTTTCCCCATTAACAGCCTTGTCCTCTTACCCTCAACAAGCCTCGGCTCATCCTTCCCCTGACCCCTTGCTCAAGCTCCAGCCCCTGTCTGGGTCTGTCCATCCATACCCCCTCTCACCCTGACATCCGGGATGGGGCAAAGCTAAGTCAGGGAGTCTAGGTAAGGACTGGGGCAGGGCTGCACACTTTAAAGCTTATCCATGAAGCTTTTCATTGCCAGGAGCAAGAACAGCTTGTTACAGTGACACAATCCTTATCTTGTCTGACAGAAATATCCCATTTGGAGAGACTAAACCTAGCAGGGCAGAAAATGAGAAAGATACCAAACCCAGATTGTCAAGGAAAGCATTCATCAGAAGCCAGTACAACACAGATCCCTCAGGTACCGGGTCAGGAAGCAGGAGCCAGACCCAGGCACGGTTGCGCTTTGTTAAACTGAGGTCATTCCCTGATCAGAGCCAGGCTGACTCCTCAGGCCCAACACAGTGCCCTGGGGACAAGGACAGATTCCAGGGTAATCTGCCTCCCCTGGGAGTGGCCCGATGGGACGCTGCTCACAGCACCATCTGGTGGCTCCTTGATGACATGCCAGCCTACAGAGCCTAAAGACCCCAGCAAAATCTCAAACAGAAGGGTTCAGAAAAGTCAAAACTTCACCCTGCCGGTAGCTCGTTCTCCCACCTGCTCATTCTTGTTTAATCGTCAAGACTTACTCGGTTCTCATAATGAACACGGTGAGAAAAAAACTCTGCCAAACCTCAGTTCCATTTGAAATAAAGCAATTTACCCATTTGCTTCGCTGGGATGTATTAGACATCGGGGCACCCAGACCGGTGCTGGAATGTTCCAGCCCATTTGGAGGGTAGTGCTTTTTCCCACTTGTCCTCCCTTTCAATGCTTTTGCAAAGGCAGGAGATGAGGACAGAAAGAGTCTTCTGTGGCTGTTCCCCTGGGATTGCAGGGTCCTCTTCCTCTTTGAATGTGATCTTCAAGTGCTGTCCTCAAGCCAGAAGGAAGATCTACAGCCACCAAATAATTTAGTGGCCAGTGGCACAACGTGGAGGCCTCTTGTTACCTTTTCCATCCCTCTTTAAAATACATCAGAGCAAACCTCCCCTTACAATTAATACTCATCCCAGTGTTAAAACACCATGAGGAGACAATATCCAACTCTCCCCAAAAACCTTACTGCAAACACGAGAAGATGGGTGGGATAACGAGCAGTAATGCCACTGAAGGCAGATGCCTCAGCT
Source organism: Taxidea taxus jeffersonii (assembly GCA_003697995.1). NCBI lineage: Eukaryota > Metazoa > Chordata > Mammalia > Carnivora > Mustelidae > Taxidea > Taxidea taxus. The sequence goes on along the minus strand of RCUC01001318.1, from coordinate 26,789 downwards.
AGGATTGTGGTGTTGTCAGGGTGTGTTTTCCAGCTGAACCGGACACAGGAAGTGAGTGCTTTCAGGTAAAAACATGCACTGAATGCCTGCCATGATCATCCTGATCACACCAGATATATCACAGCAATGAAGGGGATACAGAACATTCTGGAGAATGAGCCAGAGAGCATGATGCTTGAACATCATAAGCAAAACAGGCCACTGGAGTAACGTAAACATTGACAGGATACTTTTTTGAGATATGAACCTATGGTTTTTCTCATGCTATTTTCATCTCCTTGGATTTCATGCAAGGAGCCTTTGTAATTCTTCCCTTTGGGGTATTTTTTACAGAGCAGGATACAGATGGGACTTTAGGTCAGAAGCTTGTCTTTCTCCTGTCCTCTGTAATGGCTCCCTGATAAATACTAGGTGTCCCAGGTGTGGAGTGGAGAGAGAGAAGCCTGTGCTGGCAAGGAGAGAGTCCAGGACAGGGCTGGGAATATTGTGAGTCTTACATCTATGATGTTGGGAATGTCTGAGTCATGAGGACAGCACTTTGAGGCAGGTGGGGAATGAGGGGGTCACAAGACCTCAAAAGGATACTAGGGTAGGAGTGCTAGGCCCAAGGACCCAAAGCTCAAAGCTTCACCAAAGATTCTCACATTCCAAGCTGAACCTATGCAGCCCCAACAGACTAGGACAATGGGTATGTCTCAGCATTAATCAGTGCAGACCTGTGACTCATGACTGGAAAGGTCTCCCCTTGGCTTTACCATTGTGAGTGACCTCAGGACCCTGGCACGACCTCAGGATAGAGAGGAGCCTACAGTAACACCAGAAGTGAAGTTTCCAGGTGATCCTCCCTGCACACCTGAGTTCAAGACTCAGATTCACACCACTCCAAACACATTGGCAGGAATAGATTCTGCAGGAACCTGACACTAGAATTACAGAGACCCAGAAGGAAACATAAAATGGAGACTGAAGGTAAAGACTCAGGAGCACGGAATTAAAATCCAAGCATTTAAAGCCCAGAGCCATACACAGTGCCCACCTAGACAGGCCTGGTGTTTAACCACATTGGTGAGGGTGACTCCCAGATTGTCAGCAAAGACACACAAATCAGAGCCTGTGATTGGTAGCAATCGCACTTTGTGTGGTCCCCTTGTCTTTTGAGACCTCAATAACACTGGCCGGAGCATCCTCTCCCACAGGCTGCAGGAAGCACAGTGAGCTCCTGGGGCGGCACAGCTGGGTCTTGGCCCTCTTAAGAAACTCAGGAGAACAGACAGGATCACTGGAGATGTCAGTCTTCCTCCCTTTCCAGACAAGCCCTGAGCCAGCATTTGCTTTCCCTCAGATACAAATTCTATTTCTCCATCCTCCATAAGACTTAGATCTATAGTCAGGTTTGTCCTCAAAAAGCAATTACATGGTTGTCAAAAACCATTAGGCTGAATACTTAACATTGGTGCATTGTATTGTATGTTAAATAATGCTCACCTTAAAACACACACACACACACACACACACACACACACACTCACACTCACTTGTTATGGGCATTTGTAAAATCTGGAAACAGACAAATACATATGTCATCAAAGACATCTTCAATCTGTAAGAAGGGATACTTCCATGCTTTAGGACCCTCGAGACTTAGATTAGATTAATGAAGACAGAATATATATAATATTCTCATTCTAGGGTGTGGGTCAGTCATTCTCAACACTAGGAATTACCTGGGTAGGACAGAGCAGGTGGGCAGCCCGGGACATGGTGCTGGCATGGTGGTGTGCATAGAGTTGGGGTTATGGTGGAGGAAAATACCCTTTTGGCTTTTTTAAAAATTCGATTGGGAGGGGAGAGATCTAAGCTCATTACTCACCCACCGTCCTCCCTTGAGCAAGTTTATTTCTCCTCCCTAGGCATTAGATATTCAACTGTAAAAGGAGTAAGATGGGTAAGACGATCTCTACATCTTAAATTTATGATCGATTCTTTATTTAATCTATCTTGCAGCACTCGGGTGACTTGCATTATCAATCATAGAAGATGAAAGTGAGGCTTCCGATAAGCTACCGTCCCTAAGAAGATGCCACTATTCCAAGTCTCCGAATGGAAAACCAAGGCCACACAGCAACTTGACAATGAAGTGCCTTCTGATGGCCACAACTCTGAAGACAGATGCACATTGGATTTCCATGCTACTAAAGGTAAAATCACCACAACTACATTTTTTTTAATTTTTTTAGGATTATTTATTTATTTGACAGACAGCACAAGTAGGCAGAGAGGCAGGCAGAGAGGGGGGGGGGGAAGCAGGCTCCCTGCTGAGCAGAGAGCCCGATGTAAGGCTTGATCCCAGGACCCTGGGATCACGACCTGAGCTGAAGGCAGAGGCTTTAACCCACTGAGCCACCCAGGCGCCCCCACAAATGCATTTTTTTAAAGATTTTATTCATTTGACAGAGATCACGAGTAGGCAGAGAGGTGGGCAGAGACAGAGAGAGGGGGAAGCAGGCTCCCCGCAGAGTATAAAGCCCGATGTGGGGCTCGATCCCAGGACCCTGAGATCATGACCTGAGCCAAACGCAAAGGTTTAACCCACAGAGCCACCCAGGCGCCCCCACAACTGCATTTTTATAGGCTCCTTAGACTGGTTGAGGACCAGAGCAGACCCACACATTTGCCTTAGCACTAGAACTAAGCCACCAGCCTACAGGTGTGGGGCTGTGGAGTAGACCAGAGCTGAGAAGCTGACTGCCTGTGTCTAAAGAGGGTATAAATGTATCCTAGCAAACTCTTGGCAGCTAGCGCTAGAGCCCGGGCTGCTTTTATAACCTAGAAAAAACCAGAATGCAGCCCCACAACCAAGCCACAGCCCCGTCACCAGCCTGTGCTGCATTAGGGCTAACCTTGGCCCAGATAAGTTCATTGCAGACAGGGTGTTTTTAAAAGATGAAGAAACAACAAGCCTACTGCAATGCAAGGCAAATTCTAACCAAAGCAGACCGAGGAACCCAGCCCGGCAGACCCTAGTGTGGTTCCAAAAGTCAAGAGCGCCACCTGCTGCCCAGACTGCAGAAAGGCTGGTGTGTCCGTCTCCCTTTCTCTTCAGCAACCTCAAACAGGAGGCGGGCCTTCAGCTCAAACTGGGGGAGCATGCTCAGTCTCTGAAGGTCTCTCCAAGATCTGTGAGCTGTTTATATGCCTTTGTGTTTAGTATGGCCTAAAAAACGCCACACAAACTTAATCACATGCTGGATCATTCAACTGATAAAGGAAAGGAAAATCATCAAAACATTCCTGGCCTCTATTTTGCATTTGTTAGGATATCCCTGGGAAGTTGTGTCTGGTGCTACTGTTTTTATCTGTGGCATGTTCATGGATCAGAACAGTGGCGGATGGTCCTCAAGGAAGTATTTCCGCTAAGTAAAAGTCAAAGGACTCAGCTTCGAGCTCTATAGCGATTGTAGAAAAATGGGGAGAAAACTGAGTCATCCCAGGGGACTCGGGAGGGTAGAAGGCACCTAACTCAAAAAAATGTAAACAGAACAGTAAGGATCATATCTGAATTGCAAAAGGCAATTTAATGGAAATAACATCATCTATCCGATCTAACTGATATAAATTATGAGTCAGTTTTACCTGAAGCTAATTTGTTATTTTGTTTTGCTTGTATGATAGAGTATGAATTATAAGGATAAGAAATATATACCTGGTATTGTTTGAAATATTTGTTAAATTAGGGGCACCTGGGTGGCTCAGTGGGTGAAGCCTCTGCCTTCAGCTCAGGTCATGATCTCAGGGTCCTGGGATCAAGCCCCACATCAGGCTCTCTGCTCAGTGAGGAGCCTGCTTCCCCCCTCTCTCTCTGTGCTCTCTCCCTCTTTCTGGCTCTCTCTCACTTTCGCTCTCTCAAGTAAATAAAATCTTCTAAAAAAATTTTATTAAATTATGTAAAATGATTTACTTCCGACTCCTTCTAACTGCTCTCCTTATTTCTATCCCTCCCCCTCCAATACACACATACACTCATATTCAGTGTTAATTATTGAACGAATGGAAAAATTACATCAACACAGAGCATTTGCTAGAAATTTCTCCCTCTAAAAGGGATGCCATATACGACTCAGCATTAATCAGGGTTTGCCTGCAGTGGTGGTGTGCTTCATAACAAACAACCCCCAGGTCTCAAAGGCTTACAGGGACAACTGTCTGTCTTCCTCACCCACAGGTGCTGTGGGTCAGTTGGAGCCCCTCTGGGTCTGCAGGCCAAGTTCAGGTCGGCTCCACATGTCTCTCATCTTTGAACCTGGCATGCTCTTTTTGTGGCTGGTGGCAGGGGCACAGAAGCCACATCAAACAGGCAGACACATTTAAAGCCTCTGTGCCCATCACATCTGCTCCTGTTCTTTTGGCCAAAACAACAGGGTAAGGAAGTATATTTCTCCCACGGAAGCATAAAGAAGCCAGGATGGGGAGAGGAGGGAAGGTAGGGTTGTGAACAGACCATGCAACCTATTACAGACCCACATTTTAGAAACACTGCCTTTAAGGAAAAGGAACATTTACATAACTATTCCTCCCTTTAAGAAAAGAAAATGCATAGAAACTCCGATCCAAGTGGTAATTGAGTCTCTGCATTGTATTCTCTTTTCTCATTTCTGAAATCTCCACCAGAATAACTTAAACAAACTGAGGACTAAATCACAACCAGAGGCCAGACCTAAAACTTAAAAGCTGAGATTGTGGACTAAGGGGCCCTCAGAGGAGCTCTGGCCTCACAAGTCTGACGAATTCCAGGACCTTACCTCTCACCCCAGCTCTGAACCAAAGTGGCCGAAGATGGGGGTGAGTGGTGTTGTGGTCAGCCAAAAGCAAAATCCAACAGGAGTAGCCCTTAGCCTGCTGTCAAGGCCTGAGGTATTGGGGTCACAGAGTGACCTCACTTCTCCTCAGAGCTCCCCACCCTGCGCTGAGGGTGTGAGTAGCGAGCTGCTTGGGACACGGTTCCTTCTGAGAGTGATTTTGCCATGGCACTGGGCAGGCTGGCAAGGGGACCTTGATCGTGGCAGCTTCCGTCTGCTGATGTGGACATGGAGGGGGAGTGCCCCACAGAAAGGAGAGGTTCCCATGGTGAGATGGCTCCCTCCATGGAGAGGAAGATCTGCTCTGGCTGTCCCCCAGTGTCTGATATCATACAAACAAGACCAGTCTAATCTATGAGAAAGAACACTCAGAAAATGACAGGAAGAAGGGAAGGTGGGGGAGGGGCAAAACAGGTGAAATGGAGGGGGAGGAACAGGCTTCCTGTTGTGGGATGAAAAAGTCACAGGCATGAAAAGCACAAGATAGAGAACATAGTCAATGGTACTACAATCGCGTTGTATGGTGACAGGTGGGAACTACACTTGCAGCGAACACAGGGTAACATACAAACTTGTCAAACCACCATGCTGTATCCCTGAAACTAATGTAACATTGTATGTCAACTGTGCTGCAATTAAAAAACAAGAAGAGGGGCACCTGGGTGGCTCAGTTGGTTAAGCGAGTGCCTTTGGCTCAGGTCATGGTCATGGTCCTGGAGTGCCAGGATCAAGTTCAGCATCCGGCTCTCTGCTCAGCAGAGTCTGCTTCTTCCGCTGACACCCATCCCCATGCTCGCTCTCTCTCTTTCTTTCTCTTTCAAATAAATAAATTAAATTTTTAAAAAAGAAGAATCACCTGATGTACAAAATTACAAAATGACTTCACAGTGTAGAAGCAGCAGCCCATAGTAATTAAAACATGGTGCTTCTGGTACATGGGTTAACAGGTTAATGATACTGAATATAGTCTAGACATAGGGATGCATATACTGATTGAATGCATAAGAAAATTTAATATATAGATTTGGAGTCAAGAGGGCGGAGAAGTAGCAGGCTGAGACGACATCAAGCAGCAGGAGATCAGCTAGATAGCCTATCAAACCATTCCGAACACCTACAAATCCAAAAAGAGATTGAAGAGAAGAAGAGCAACAATTCTAGAAACAGAAAATCGACCACTTTCTGAAAGGTAGGACCAGCCGAGAAGTGAATCCAAAGTGACGAGAAGATAGACAACGGAGGGAGGGGCCGGCTCCCGGCAAGCGGCGGAACAATGGAGCACAAAATCAGGACTTTTAAAAGTCTGCTCCATGGAGGGACATTGTTCTAGAGACTAAACTGGGGTGGAGACCTCACGGGGACAGCATGGACTCAGGTCCCGTGGGGTCACAAGGACCGGGGGTGTCTGAGTGTCGCAGAGCTCACAGGTATTAGAGCAGGGAAGGCAGCTGCAGAGACAGAGCTGAGGAGTGAGCTCTCAACTTGGGGTTACCTTGAACCATAATCCCTGATGCAGGCCTGTGCTCTGTGCGTGGGATCCCCACAAGATCCGGGGAGACTCTGACCTGGGAGAGCCCAGGGATCTGCGGGGTTCGGAGACTCCAGGTGGGGCTCTGTGCCAGAGACAGAGACACTTGGTCACAGGCTGGGGGACCTTGGAGCGCAGCTGGAGGCCAGTGAAATGGGAGTGATTGCGCGATTTTCTCCAAGCGCAGCTGGAGGCCGGGGAGATGGGAGTGATTAAGCGCTTTTCTCTGAAGGCACACTGAAGAGTGGGGCCCCGAGCTCTCGGCTCCTCTGAACCGGAGATTGGGAGGCCGCCATTGTCATTCCCGTCCTCCAGAACTCTACGGAAAGTGTTCAGGGAACAAAAGCTCCCAAAAGCGACCCCAAGCAGATTACTTAGCCTGGCCCCTGGTAAGGGCGGTGCAATTCCGCCTGGGGCAGAGACACTTGAAAATCACTACAACAGGCCCCTACCCCAGAAGATCAACAAGAAATCCAGCCAAGACCTAGTTCAATTAACAAGGAGAACAGCGGAATTCCAGAGGAGGAGAAAGCAAAGTATGGAATTCATGGCTTTATCCCCATAAATCTTTAGTCTTGCAAAGTTAATTACTTTTTTAAATTATTTTTCTCTTCTGCTAACTTTTTTTAACATTTACCCTTTCCTCTTTTAACGTTTTTAACTAGTTTATCTTAATACCTTTCTTTAAAAAAATCTTTTTTGAAACTTTATTATTATACTCATATTTTATCCTTCATTGTATCTAACTTTATTCTTTGTATACACATAGGGTTTTTATGTTCTAAAAAATTTGGGGTATAGCTTCTTCTAATAGATCAAAATACACCCTAAATCGAGCACCGGGCTTGATCTAGTCTCCAGCCCAAGCAAGTTCTCTCCACTTTCTTTTTTTTTATTCTCCCTACCAACTTACCTTATCAACTCCTTTGTTAGTAATTAAAAAAAATTTTTTTTCATCTTTATAGTAATATTCCATCCCTTCATTGTGTTTACGCTTATATATGTTTTTCATTCTTTAAAATTTTGAGAGGTAGTATCTTCTAAGAGACCAAAATACTCCCAAAATTAAGTGGGTGACCCTGTTCTAGTCACCAGTCTAATATATACATATATTTTTCTTTTTTTATATTTTTTCTTTATTTGTGTTTTTTTTAATTTTTTTTCTCTTTTCTGAACTTCTTTTTACCCCCTCCCCCTCCCCACGACTTGGGGTCTCTTCTGATTTGGTTAAGGCACATTTTCCTGGGGTCTTTGCCGCCCTTTTAGTATTTCACTTGCTCCTTCATATATTCTTATCCGGACAAAATGACAAGGCAGAAAAACTCACCACAAAAAAAAAAAAAAAAAAAGAACAAGAGGCAGTACCAAAGGCTAGAGACCTAATCAATACAGACATTGGTAATATGTCAGATCTAGAATTCAGGATGATGATTCTCAAGGTTCTAGCCAGGCTCGAAAAAGGCATGGAAGATATTAGAGAAACCCTGTCCAGAGAAATAAAAGCCCTTTCTGGAGAAATAAAAGAACTAAAATCTAACCAAGTTGAAATCAAAAAAGCTATTAATGAGGTGCAATAAAAAATGGAGGCTCTTACCGCTAGGATAAATGAGGCAGAAGAAAGAATTAGTGATATGGAAGACCAAATGACAGAGAATAAAGAAGGTGAGCAAAAGAGAGACAAACAACTACTGGACCACAAGGGGAGAATTCGAGAGATAAGTGATACCATAAGATGAAACAACACTAGAATAATTGGGATTCCAGAAGAAGAAGAAAGAGAGAGGGAAGCAGAAGCTATATTGGAGAGAATTATCATAGAGAATTTCCCTAATATGGCAAAGGGAACAAGCATCAAAATCCAGGAGGTGCAAAGAATTCCCCTCAAAATCAATAAGAACAGGTCCACACCCCATCATCTAATAGTAAAATTTACAAGTCTTAGCGAAAAAGAGAAAATCCTGAAAGCAGCACGGGACAAGAAGTCTGTAACATACAATGGTAAAAATATTAGATTGGCAGCAGACTTATCCACAGAGACCTGGCAGGCCAGAAAGAACTAGCATGATATATTCAGAGCACTAAATGAGAAAAACATGCAGCCAAGAATACTATATCCAGCTAGGTTATCATTGAAAATAGAAGGAGAGATAAAAAGCTTCCAGGACAAACAAAAACTGAAAGAATTTGCAAACACCAAGCCAGCTCTACAGGAAATGTTGAAAGGGGTCCTCTAAGCAAAGAGAGACCCTAAAAGTAATAGATCAGAAAGGAACAGAGTCAATATACAGTAACAATCACCTTACAGACAATACAATGGCACTAAATTCATATCTCTCAATAGTTACCCTGAATGTAAATGGGCTAAATGCCCTAATCAAAAGACACAGGGTTTCAGAATGGATAAAAAAACAAAACCCATCAATATGCTGCCTACAAGAAACCCATTTTAGACCCGGAGACATCTCCAGATTGACATCTCCAGATTAAAACAATTTACCATGCTAATGGACATCAGAAGAAAGCTGGGGGGGGGGAGGCAATCCTTATATCAGATCAATTAGATTTTAAGCCAAAGACTATAATAAGAGATGAGGAAGGACACTATATCATACTCAAAGGGTCTGTCCAACAGGAAGATCTAACAGTTTTAAATATCTATGCCCTTAACGTGGGAGCAGCCAACTATATAAATCAATTAATAACAAAATCAAAGAAACACATTGACAATAATGCAATAATAGTAGGAGACTTTAACACTCCCCTCACTGAAATGGACAGGTCATCCAAGCAAAAGATCAACAAGGAAATAAAGGTCTTAAATGACACACTGGACCAGATGGACATCACAGATATATTCAGAACATTCCATCCCAAAGCAACAGAATACACATTCTTCTCTAGTGCCCATGGAACATTCTCCAGAATAGATCACATCCTGGGTCATAAATCAGGTCTCAACCGGTATCAAAAGTTTGGGATCATTCCCTGCATATTTTCAGACCACAATGCACTGGAGCTAGAACTCAATCACAAGAGGAAATTTGGAAAGAGCCCAAATACATGGAAACTCAACAGCATCCTTCTAAAGAATGAATGGGCCAACCAGGAAATTAAAGAAGAATTGAAAAAAATCATGGAAACAAATGATAATGAAAACACAACAGTCCAAAATCTGTGGGACACAACAAAGGCAGTCCTCAGAGGAAAATATATAGCAATACAAGCCTTTCTCAAGAAACAAGAAAGGTATCAAATACACAACCTAACCCCACACCTAAAGGAGCTTGAGAAAGAACAACAAAGAAAGCCTAAACCCAGCAGGAGAAGAGAAATAATAAAGATCAAAGCAGAAATCAATAAAATAGAAACCAAAAAAACAATAGAACAAATCAACAAAACTAGGAGCTGGTTCTTGGAAAGAATTAATAAGATTGATAAACCCCTGGCCAGACTTATCAAAAAGAAAAGAGAAAGGACGCAAATAAATAAAATCATGAATGAAAGAAGAGAGATCACAACCAACACCAAAAAAATACAAACAATTAGAAGAACATATTATGGGCGCCTGGGTGGCTCAATGGGTTAGCCTCTGCCTTTGGCTCAGGTCATGATCCCAGGGTCCTGGGATCGAGCCCCACATCGGGCTCTCTGCTCGGCAAGGAGCCTGCTTCCTCCTCTCTCTCTCTTGCCTGTCTCTCCACCTACTTGTGATCTCTGTCTGTCAAATAAATAAATAAAATCTTTAAAAAAAAAAAAGAAGAACATATTATGAGCAACTATACACGAACACATTTGACAGTCTGGAAGAAATGGATGCATTCCTAGAGACATATGAACTGCCAAAACTGAACCAGGAAGAAATAGAAAACCTGAATAGGCCCATAACCAGTAAGGAGATTGAAACAGTCATCCAAAATCTCCAAACAAACAAAAGCCCAGGGCCAGATGACTTCCCAGGGGAGTTCTACCAAACATTTAAAGAATTAATTCCTATTCTCCTGAAACTATTCCAAAAAATAGAAACGGAAGGAAAACTTCCAAACTCATTTTATGAGGCCAGCATCACCTTGATCCCAAAGCCAGACAAGGATCCCATCAAAAAAGAGAATTACAGACCAATATCCTTGATGAACACAGATGCGAAAATTCTCACCAAAATACTAGCCAATAGGATCCAACAGTACATTAAAATGATTATTCACCACAACCAAGTGGGATTTATTCCAGGGCAACAAGGTTGGTTCAACATCCACAAATCAATTAATGTGATACAATACATTAAAAAAAGAAAGAACAAGAACCATATGATACTCTCAATAGATGCTGAAAAAGCATTTGACAAAGTACAGCATCCCTTCCTGATCAAAACTCTTCAAAGTGTAGGGGTAGAGGGCACATACCTCAATATTATCAAAGCCATCTATGAAAAACCCACTGCAAATATCATTCTCAATGAAGAAAAACTGAGAGCTTTTCCGCTAAGGTCAGGAACACGGTAGGGATGTCCGTTATCACCACTGCTATTCAACATAGTACTAGAAGTCCTAGCCTCAGCAATCAGACAACAAAAAGAAATTAAAGGCATCCAAATTGGCAAAGAAGAAGTCAAACCATCACTCTTTGCAGATGATATGATACTATATGTGGAAAACCCAAAAGGCTCCACTCCAAAACTGCTAGAGCTTGTACAGGAATTCAGTAAAGTGTCAGGATATAAAATCAATGCACAGAAATCAGTTGCATTTCTTTACATCAAAAACGAGACAGAAGAAAGAGAAATTAAGGAGTCAATCCCATTTACAATTACACCCAAAACCATAAGATACCTAGGAATAAACCTAACCAAAGAGGCAAAGAATTTATGCTCAGAAAACTATAAAGTACTCATGAAAGAAATTGAGGAAGACACAAAGAAATGGAAAAATATCCCATGCTCATGGATTGGAAGAATAAATATTGTGAAAATGTCTATGCTACCTAAAGCTATCTACACATTTGATGCAATGCCTATCAAAATCCCATCCAATTTTTTCAAAGAAATAGAACAAATAATCCTAAAATTTATATGGAACCAGAAAAGACCTCAAATAGCCAAAGGAATATTGAAAGAGAAAGGTAGTTGGTGACATCACAATTCCAGACTTCAAGCTCTATTACAAAGCTGTCGTCATCAAGATAGTATGGTACTGGCACAAACACAGACACATAGATCAATGGAACAGAATAGAGAGCCCAGACATAGACCCTCAACTCTATGGTCAACTAATCTTCGACAAAGCAGGAAAGAATATCCAATGGAAAAAAGACAGCCTCTTCAACAAATGGTGTTGGGAAAATTGGACAGCCACATGCAGAAAAATGAAATTGGACCATTTCCTTACACCACACATGAAAATAGACTCAAAATGGATGAAGGACCTCAACGTGAGAAAGGAATCCATCAAAATCCTTGAGAAGAACACAGGCAGCAACCTCTTCGACCTCAGCCGCAGCAACTTCTTCCTAGGAACAACACCAAAGGCAAGGGAAGCAAGGGAAAAAATGAACTATTGGGACTTCATCAAGATCAAAAGCTTTTGCACAGCAAAGGAAACAGTCAACAAAACCAAAAGAGAACTGACAGAATGGGAAAAGAGGGACGCCTGGGTGGCTCAGTTGGTTAAGCCGCTGCCTTCGGCTCAGGTCATGATGCCAGCGTCCTGGGATCGAGTCCCACATGGGGCTCCTTGCTGGGCAGGGAGCCTGCTTCTCTCTCTGCCTCTGCCTGCCGCTCTGTCTGCCTGCGCTCACTCTCGCTCGCTCCCTCTCTCTCTGACAAATAAATTTTAAAAAATCTTTAAAAAAAATTAAAAAAAAAAGAATGGGAAAAGATATTTGTAAACGACATATCAGATAAAGGGCTAGTATCCAAAATCTATAAAGAGCTTAGCAAACTCAACACCCAAAGAACAAATAATCCAATCAAGAAATGGGCAGAGGACATGAACAGACATTTCTGCAAAGAAGACATCCAGATGGCCAACAGACACATGAAAAAGTGCTCCACATCACTGGGCATCAGGGAAATACAAATCAAAACCACAATGAGATACCACCTCACACCAGTCAGAATGGCTAAAATGAACAGATGCTGGTGAGGATGTGGAGAAAGGGGAACCCTCCTGCACTGTTGGTGGGAATGCAAGCTGGTGCAACCACTCTGGAAAACAACATGGAAGTTCCTCAAAAAATTGAAAATAGAGATACCGTATGACCCAGCAATTGCACTACTGGGTATTTACCCTAAAGATACAAACTTAGTGATCCGAAGGGGCACGTGCACCCGAATGTTTATAGCAGCAATGTCCACAATAGCCATGTTATGGAAAGAACCTAGATGTCCATCAACAGATGAATGGATGAAGAAGAGGTAGTATATATATACAATGGAATACTATGCAGCCATCAAAAGAAATAAAATCTTGCCATTTGCGATGACATGGATGGAACTAGAGGGTATTATGCTTAACGAAATAAGTCAATCAGAGAAAGACAACTATCATATGATCTCCCTGATATGAGGAAGTGGAGATGCAACGGGGGTGGGGGTTAAGGGGGTAGGAAAAGAATAAATGAAACAAGATGGGATCGGGAGAGAGACAAACCAAAAGAGACTCTTACTGTCATAAAACAAACTGAGGGGGGTGGGGGGGAGGGGTGTTGGGAGAGGGTGGTGGGGTTACATTATATGTTTAAATAAAAATTTAAAAACTTTGAAAAAAGAAAATTTAGTATATAATAAATAAGATATTCATTAAATATTTTTTTAATGGGTAAGTTAAAAAATTGTCTCAGGACAGCTGGCTAGCCACTAGGGGGGGAAATAAAACTGAACTCCCTACCTAACTCCTTGCACCAAAATAAATTCTGATGGACGAAATATTTATAGTTTAAATGCTTATGGCGACTAACATAACACAATAAAAATAAAATAAAATGGTCCCTTAAAATGGGATGTCATTTCTAAGAAAATAAATAAATAAACGTTTAAGAAAAATAGGAAACAGTGTTAATATTTAGTCTCGGTGTTGGGGCGGGGGGGTGGTGCTCTGTGGGCAACAGATCAACATTAGAACCCAAAACAGGCAAGACCAGGGAGTGAGACCTTGAGAAGGGCATCAAGTTTCCTTGAAAGGGAAGCTTACCAGGGGTTTGCCCCGGAGCACTGGGCAGCAAGCAGGAAATGACGTGTAGGGATGGCACTAGAAATGCTGGCTCTCTCCTGCCCAGTCCACACTGTCCTCTTCTTAGAAAAACTGCTCTTGGGGCACCTGGGTGGCTCAGTGGTTGAGCCGCTGCCTTCGGCTCAGCTCATGATCTCAGGTTCTTGGGATCGAGTCCCGCATCGGGCTCTCTGCTCAGCAGGGAGCCTGCTTCCCCCCTCTCTCTCTCTGCCTGCCTCTCTGCCTACTTGTGATCTCTCTGTCAAATAAACAAATTAAAAAAAAGAAGAAAGAAAAACTGCTCTCAAGTCATGCTTCTCTGGAAGGGGCAGCCCACATTCCCATGTCATCTGCCACCACCATCATACACACCTAATGGGGCTAGGGGTGGGCACCTGACCCAAGCTAGCCAATCAGAATTCCTTACCCAGGAATTTGGAAACAGATCCCTGTGGGTGAGCCAGTTAGCTCCAAGGAGACACGCTATAAGGTCACGGAGAACCCAAAGCCAGAACAGGCACAGGTCAGCCATACCTGTGAACGAGCAAGACCCAGACACTGGTGTGACGCAGGCTGGTGTGCAGGAAAAGAGGAAAGAATGCCCAGCCCCAGGCCTAGCTCAGAGCCCCTGGGCTACCTCTCCACGAGGCTGGACAGTCAGTGCAGGTGACCTCTGGTTTTCGCGAGACCTTTGCGGTGGGGTCCCCATGACCGACCTTGCAGTAAGCCCTCTCTCCACCTGACTCACTAGCCCTGCTCCTCACCCTTGCAGCATCAGATTCCTGATGTAGACGGAGCTTTTATGGATACACAGGCTAAGAAAAGCAACCTAAGAAGGAAGGAACAGATCAGAGCTAAGGGAGGTGGGGGGAAGAGAGGTCACAGCTGGCTCCATTCTGTTTGAGAGTGACCAGAAGGGACAATGAAGCAGACCTTAGAAAACCAGATGAGTGGAAACAGTGTGCAGTCACTCAGCCCTCAGATGGTGGCCTCTGTCCCAGAGTGTGACAACAGAAAATACTCAGAAGCTGCAAATGTGGGACAAAACGTCCCATGGTGCTTCTGTTATTTTCAAGGGAGTAGGCAAAGCAGAAAAAACAGCAATGTGTAGCCCTTGGATGATTTTTAGGAGGGCTGAAAAGCCAGCCAGGCGGCTTGAAAGGAGCTGCCTCCCCGGTTACAAAGACTGGGCTTTGCGATTCCATGTGGGGGGAGCAGCCGTGCTGACTTTTTATAACCGTCCGTTTTTTCCCTGGGATTGGTTTCCACCCCTAAGAGCAAGTGTAAAGAAAGAAGCACAATAGAAGGAATCACCCACTGGTATGAAGACTCAGCTCCCCTCCTCAACCACAGTGCTTGCGTGGGGGTCTTTGGGCCAAAGTTGGGCCTTCTGTAAAAATAGAGTCAAACTTCACAGAACACATTTTGGAGAATGGAGATTATTCTTAAAAAGGTGTTTTTGCTTTTTTTTTTTTTTAAAGATTTTATTTATTCATTTGATAGACAGAGATCATAAGTAGGCAGAGAGGCAGAGAGAGACAGAGGAGAAAGCAGGCTGTCCACAGAGCAGAGAGCCCGATGCGGGGCTCCATCCCACGACCCTGGGATCATGACCTGAGCCGAAGGCAGTGGCTTTAACCCACTGAGCCACCCAGGCGCCCCTTGTTTTTGCTTTTTAATGAGTGCAAAGGTGCAGAGCCGATACAGCCGAGAGAAAACTGTTGAGCCTCAAAAAAAAATGAAGGAAAGGCAAAGAAGAACCTTCGAGCAGGTGAGGGGCCACTCTCCTTCCTGTCATGATTTCTCTAGCCAGGGAGGCTTTGTCAAGCGGCCATATCTCCATAGGCAAGAATCTAAGCTGAAAAGGGTTTGAATGGCAGCTGCTGGCTGAGGTGGATAAGGAAGCAGGGGTCTTCCTGGGGGCACACCTGTCCAGGAGCCTCTCCTTGTGATCTGCAGGGCAGGCAGGAGGGCTGGAATGCGTTCAAGAGCCCCACCCCCTACCACTATGTGACTGGACGTGTCTTGGGATATTAATGGATGGATTGTCCTCCCTGCGTTTCCCTCCCTCTTTTCTTCAATTCTAGCTGGTTTTCAAAAGGTATGTGGCAAGATAGAAAAGACAAGTAAACACCAGGATGTACAGGTTTTGTTTCCAAAATCCCATGGCCAGCATTAAAGTGAGGCAGATGAGGCACTGTCCTGGGGGCAAAATCTAAAGACCATCCCCCTAAGAAACTCAGAAGTCAGGATAGATAATATTTTAAAGTCATAGTTAAAAAATCAAAATGGCTAAGTCAATTTCGCCCCAGGCTTGTTAAGTAATATTCAATAAATATCCTTGGTGTTGCTTTAAAAAAAATTAATACAAAAAAACTCTGTGATTTTTAAGGTGTACCCTTAAATTTAGGGACTGAGAGAGATCTTCATTCACCTCATCCTAATCCCAGCCCTGCCCAGGGGAGTATCTGGAAGACCTATGGAGAGTGTAAGGAGGGAGAAAGGAGCTTACAGAGAGAAAAGGAGAAGAGTGCCTCCCTCTCCCAAACCATACAAAGTGATCCTTCCCAGCTTGAGGAAAGAGAATTCTACAGGCTCCAGAAACCCCAGGGATCCAAGTGGATGCCCTCTCAGGGGTCAGGACCCCAAAGAAGAATAATCAGTGCAACCAAACTATGGATTGTTGTACAAAGCATTCCCAAGCCCTCAAGTGGCAAGGGAGCAGCAGATAGGTAGGCTGGGACAGAGCATGTGACAGCAGGAACCCATGGGGACTGATCACTGAAGCCTGCCCCCTTCCATGTGGCACTTCACAAGATCCCAGAACTGGGATCCCATGTGGAACGAATGGCTGAAGTCACTGTCCAGCAGCCAGCAGGATGGGGGTACAGCCAAAACATCATTCAACTGACAGAAAATAAAATTATGCCATAACTGTTGCACACCTGTAGTTTCAAACTAATATTAACAACTGCCATATCCAGACAGGGAAACTGAAGCCAAAAGGTTAATTAAGCAACTTGCATTAAGCTCAGATTTAAAAAAAAAAAAAAAGACTATATGCATCTACACTTGATAGAGAAACATATCAGTTTCAATATATCCATTTAAAAGGACAGCCTTAGTTTTAGAAAGAATGCTTATCAAAATATTTCCTGTTTCCAGGGTTACGTCCATGATGCTCCTGCATAAAACTCTGTCAAAGGCCTGGGAGCCTTGGCAAAGTCTGATGAGACAGGAGAGTGATCTAAGTGCCACCTGTCTTCCCCACCTCCCTCCTGAAGTTCTTTTGGCAAGTTGGAGCCAAGAATTTATGCACACGCTTCCTATCAGATCAGGGGAGGGCCCAAGATCTCTCAAGAGAAATATACTTTCAGATCATGATGAAGCTATTAGCTTTCTGTTGACATAAATTACACGGGTACCACAATAGATGAAGCATCATTTTCTCTATGCTGCGCGGTTTTTGTAATAGCAGCTGGATTTCTCAATGCAATTTTTCGTAAGGTCAAATATTCTTCTCCAAGTATATTCGGCGATATGAAACTTGTCAGAACAAATCTAGATATATCTTTATGTTCTTGTATTATTCACTTCCCAGATCCTATCAGGGAGATAGACAAGGAGGAAAAAAAATACACCATTAACAACAAAGGAAATATCTGATGCTACTCTGTATGGTATCTGTGTAAAACAGAAAGAATATAACCCACGGGGAAAAAGAAATCTCCACTATTTATTCCAGTAGCGCTGCTTTCTTGAAAACAATTAGAGTTTTCACTGCTCTGGGTTTCCAGCTTCTAGGACACCATCACTGTAGGATACATGCTAGGTTTAAAAAGAGCTTTCAAGGGGAAAAGGAAATGATACTCAGTACACACCAGTTGTAAAATGCACTTGAGCTGAAGAAATGCTACGATATGGAAAAGCGTCTGTCTTCGAATGAGGGAAAACAGTTGTGGAGATTCTGTCTCACGGCAACTCAACTGTTAGTATTTGCCATGAGAGGGACGGCCACAGCCATCCCACACTGACGCCAAAAGTAAGGTCATACAACATGGGTTTGAGGTCCAGCAAAGGGGAAAGGTATGGTTTTCCAGGTTCTCTAGGCAAGATGACATGGAGAGAAGAGCCATGGCCTTCCACAGTTATGGGTTTGGATCCCAACTCTGCCACCTTCCACCTGTGAGACATGGGTCCTCAGTTTCCTCATCAGCAAATCCGGGATTTCTTCATTCATGCAACAGATATGCATTATGAGCCTAAAACTTTCCAGGCACTGTTCTAGACCTGGATGATACCTAAGGGAACAAAACGGAGAAGGTCCCCTCCCTCCTGAAGAGTAGGTTCCGGACCCTGGGGTCACTGAAGGAAATGAAACAGGGGGATGGGACAGCATCTCAGAGAGGCAGCCCTCAGGGAGCCAGCCTTTGAGTTGAAACCTCAGAGGGCTGAAGGAAAATCATTCCAGAGAAAGGAAAGAGTCAGGATGAAGGCCCCACAGGGCACTGACTGGGCTTGAGAAAATGCCACAGGGTTTGTGTGAGGACAGCAGTGCTAGGAATGGGAGAGGAGTGAGAGATGCAATCAGTGAGGGAGGGAGGTCTGCTCAGCTTCTACAGGCCACAGTGAGGAGTTGGGTTGCATTCCAAATGGAACTGGAAGTCATTTTAAATGGCGGTGACAAGATTTTTTAAAAATTCCACTCTGGCTCTGATCATTCATGAAAGAGGTGTGGGGTGGGACACTAAAGCCTCTACCATGGGATTTCCTGGGATTCACTGAGAAAATATTGAGGTCCGGGCAGGGTTCCTGGCTCCACATCTGTGCCTCTAAATGACCACTATTAATTATAATATCTATGGAACCCTTTGAATATCCCCTTCATTCCATTTAATACATTGCATGAAATGATCAGCTTCGGGGCCAGTCTCCCCAACAAGACAGAGCTCTTTGACAGCGGATACCAGGCTATATCCATCACTGCATTCTTGAGACCTGGTATAGGGCCTGACTCATGATAAGCACTCTATCATATTTGCTGAGTTCAGAGCTGAATCCACGAATGACTTTTTCTTGATGGAAGGAACCCAAATAGTTTCTGTTCTTCCACCGTGAGTGTTAAGAGGTGGTAATTCAGGTTTGCAAAAATGAGTGGGTTAGTAAGGATGGCTGATTCTCCTTACCAGGCATTGTAGAGATGCTAGGGTGCCAAAATGGATATAGATTCTAGTCCCCTCAAGATCCTTCCATCAAGTGGTGAAGCCTGTTTCTTCGCCCCTTAAATCTGATCCAGCTGTGTGAATTGCATCAGCCAGTAATTGGAAGCCAGTGGTGGAAGGGACTTCATGCAAGCTCCAAGGCTAAGCCTGAGAGACCTCACAGCTACCAACTCTATGCCTGGATCCCTTCCTCTGCCATGTCATCAAGCCCCGGCCTGCCTGCTGGATGGATGGCCTTGAGAAGGCCGTCCGTCCCAGCCATCCCATCTCCTCTAACCAAGAACAACAAAGCACTGCCTTGATCGGGGCTGCCCCACTGAGCCCAGCCCCAAGGAAGGATGGGCACTGGTGGTTAAAACCCCAGTTCCTCTGGCCAGGAGTGGGAGGATTCTGAGGTGTATCCTACACACCGTGTCTCAGAGCCCCCCACATCCCCCGCTCCCCTTATTGGGAGCAAGCTTCAGTTGTCCACAGCAGTCCTCAGGCACGAACTCCTGCTTGCTTGGCTTTTTCTCTCCTTCCCAGACTCCCTGCCCCACTCTCACTACATTTCTCAGGTCTCAGCCTCTGCTTTGGAGAACGCCATGACCCTAGAACTCTCCCAGATGGGTTTAGCTTCCCCATCTCCTGGCCAGAAACCTCCAGTGCCACCTGCTGGAGCTTCCCTCCACCCCACAGCCCAGCTACGGGCTGGAGCCCCCATGTTCACACAGGCCCTGAGAGTCTTGCTGACATGCTGGAACTAGTTCTAATATCCTCCTTGGAAGAAAGGAAACCACAGTTGAGTCTGTAACCCCTCTCTGAGCTTATTGATCCCTGGATTATATCTCACCACCAAAGTCACCAGGGCCCACCTGTTGAGAGAGCCCTGGACCCAGAGCCATTCTGTGCCCTGGTCCCCTGGAGTTCACCTCAGTCTGGGCAGCCAAGCATTAAGGGGCCCATTCCAGGTATGCAGGGGCCCCATCAAGAGGGTCTGGGAGGACTGGGGAAGGCCCCCAGAAGCAGTGGCCTTCTGCTCATACTAACTGGATATGAGAAACTCACAGGCTATTTCCCAGGAAAGCAGACTCAAAGAGGGTGCCTGTGTTTTGAACTTGCTCAGCAGACCCATTCTGTGCCATAGGGAGCAAAGGAGAAGGGCCAGATCGGGGGTGATGATCTGGTCTGAAGGAATGTATGCCAAATGTGGATGCGTCATGTGGCCAGCTGGATGGATGGTCTGGACCAAGAGGAGAAGCATCAGCTAGAGACATACTGGGAGGAGAGAGTGCGAGGATCATCTGCAAATCGATAGCAGGTACAGATGAAGGGAGAGGATGGGGGGAAGGAAGAGGGTCTAGGACTGGTCTTGAAGGAACTACAACCATATTTTTTAAAAGCTTTATTGAAGTATAAGTGACACACAATAAACACCACACATTGAAAGTGTATAATTTGATAAGTTTTGACATGTATACACCCACAGATCCATTCTTACATTCAAGATAATGAGCATACCCCTTGCCTCCAAAGTTACCTGGTGTTCCTTCATAACCCCTCCCTCCCTCCTGTCCCCAGGTAACCCCTGATCTGCTCCATTGCTAGGATTAGTTCTCACCTTCTAGAATTGTAGGTAGACGGCAACACACAGAATGTAATCTGCTTTGGTCTGACTTCTTTCCTTCGCTCTAATTACTTTTCTTTTCTTTTCTTTTTTTTCCTTCCATATTGTCCGTGTTGTTGCTTGTATCAAGAGTTTATTCCTTGTTATTGCTGAATTGTATTCATTGTATGGATGAACCACAATTTGTTTGTATATCGTCAATGTATGGACATTCAGACTGCTTCCACTTTTGAGCTACTACAAACATAGCACCTATGAATATCTGTGTACAAGTCTTGGTGTGGACATACACTATAATTTCTCTTGTAAATGCCTAGGGGCGGAATGGCTGGATCACACAGTCAGCATTCGGTCAACTTTTAAAGGAACTGCCAAATTGTTCTCCAAAGGGGGGACGACTATTGAACATCCCCACCGGAATATACAAGAGTTCCAGTTGCTCCAACTCTTCACCAACACTTGATATGGTCAGTCTTTTCATTGTAGCCATGCTAATAAGTGTATGGTATCATTTCACCACAGTTTTAATTTGCATTTCCCTAGTGACTAATGACAAAACAACCTTTAGCAACTGGAAGAAGACTGAACCTACCTATACAAGAAACTGAAGGGAGAAGACAGAGATGCAGGAAGAAAGCCAGAAAAACGTGGCGTCACAGAGGCCAACAGGAGAAATGGCTCAGAGAGAGTGGTCAAGAGAATCAAATAATGCTAACGTGGACTGAAAATTCTCATTTGGATTTAGTGCCTTTGGTGACGTTCTAGTAGCAACTGGTTCCAGCTTCCAGCCTCTCTCCACATTTGCAGAATAGGAGTCCACTGGGCAGCACCCTCTCCTCTGGTGTGTGAGCTCCAGCTCCCTCCTCAAAGCCCCTAGGGCAAAAACACTGGCTGAGGCCACTTTGCAGCAGTCCCACATTTCCAGAGGGGGTCACAGGATCTGTCTCCTGGGAAGCCCACTGTGACATGGAGATTAGCATACAGAAGTTTTCTTAGGGAGTGGTCTCCGGCTGGTCAACGCAAAGAAGCAAGACTGGGTGAGGCAGATGCTGGGATGCTGAGGCTGGGATGGCTCTTCAGTGTTGTCCCCCACTGGGGGCAAGGAGGTCCAGCCTTCCTTCCCTGCACGGACCAGTCACTGGACACAGCCGCCGGAGGAGGGAGGTGTGACCCTGGGGAAGGCGACTCTTTCAACTGAAAGTGATGCTTGTAGATAGGTACTGCTGAGGGCTGCTACCCCAGCAACCTCTTCGTGTTCAAAAGTGATCAGGGTGGCACACTAAGCATTCACTACAATTGGTTTCTCCTTCAAGTTTCCAGGTTCTAATCACCCAGCCTCTTCCTTTGGCTCCCCAACTCAGATTGGAAGCCATTTCCTGCCGTTAGAGTTGCTAGATTACTTCAGAGCCCCTGGTGCACTTTTGCAATGTTCCAATGCCACTTAAAGAATTCCTTCCGCTAAACACTCTCCTCTCACTGTTCCCGGTTTCCTGATGTGCTCCCCTGCCCAGATGACTCCAAAACCATTAGGGAGGAGGGGGTGGGGTGAGAAGCCCATGCTGGTGGGCTGGTTCTGTGTCCCACTGGCTAGGTTACATATATAACCCAGAAAGGTCAATTTGGGAAATAACAGGTTTACGTTTTGCTTTCAGCTCATGCATATACCCACCCCCCCAAGTCATCTGAAAAGACCAACATTTCCATACAGAAACCTGGAATGAATCAGAGAACATGCATCCTCCGTGTGTCTGCCCTGCAGGTAGGAATGTGCCTGAATTCGTTGAGCAATTTGGAGCCTGAGTGTAATCCATTTACGGCACTGCTGACATATTAATGCACTAAATGACTCCCTGGTGATCGGAAAACGTTAACAAAGCCACAGCCTGAGTGCCTAACTTCAGGTGGAAATGACTCAGGCTTGGAGATAATCGGCTGAAAAACGGTATAAAGGAGTGTTGTAGGGTCAAGGATAAATCAATGATTTCTCCTTTCCATTTTTCTGCCAGCACCAGAGGAGATTTTCAGTAAATGCTGGATAGCAAGATCAGCACATCCCAAATAAACAGGTCCTGCCTCTTAATCAAGTGCCCGTCACAACATTTAGATGTAGTCGTATTGGTTTTAGGAAGCATGTCTTAACTCGCCTTCCCTGGTTCCCCTCACCAGCATTAAGAAGTCATCAGAATACAACCCGCTTCTGTCAGTCAGAGCACATTTTATTAATACAGAGAGACTATGATTAACCTTGTTCATCCTCCCAGGGGGAGTTTAGATCCTGGTAAGCACCACTCATGTTGTTTACCATGAACTTGATTACAAGGAGGAAGCAAAACACAGCATCGTTACCAAAAAGTCCTTGCTGACGTCTTACCGCACCCCCCCCCGGAAAAATGTATTAAAGTCTTCAAATATACAAATCTAAAAATATGTTACAACATTTAACATTAAGACTCAAGTTTGTTTTTTAAAATATGCTTTAAAATATACTAAACATCTCTCCTTCCCCTGATTCTCCAATGACGGGCAGAAGTCCTCCCGGCGTCTGCGTCCTGGATGTCTGTCTCGGTCTCTGTCCCTGGGAGAGGTGCGACTGCATAGCACCCAAGGCGGAGACTAGGAGGCTTGCTCAGCTGACCGCTTGTGCTGGCTCCGGACATGGCCCTCGCTGCTGGGGGGCACCTCCTTCTGGAGGCTCCCCGTGCTAGTCTTTCCCACCGTTTCAATCCAGGGATGCTGAAGGACCTGGTGGGCAGTGTAGCGTTTTTTGGGGTCTACCACCAGCAACCGGCTCACCAGATCTTTGGCAGCTGTGGGAGGGAGAAAAGGAGGGGGAAATGAAACAAATGCACGGGACTCTGACTTTGCTTGTCCCATGTACAAACGGGAATCACAAACACCCACATGGGCACCCCGCACTAGAGGGCGCTGTCCCGCAGATCTTTCTGTGATGCTGGGAACCTTCCGTGTCTGCACCACCCACTGAGCATCTGAAATATGGTTGCCCAGACTGAGGAACGGAATTTTTATTGTATTGACCTTATTTAAATCGCAATAACTGGGGGAGGCGGATGGGGGGGGAGCTACCATGTTAGGACCGCACAGCTCTAGAGGGTGTCCCTTCATTTCTAGAGTCAGGGGGCCAGATCCACCCCTGACATCCATGGCGCCCCTCACAAGAGAACAAATGGAGGCCACAAACCATATGTCTACATATCTTACATTTTGAAATCAATCATCGGGCTGTTAAATAAAATCTGTTCAATCTCCTTCCTAAGTTGGTAAATATGCCTTCACACTAACAAAATTGAGAAACATGTGAAGGAAATGTAAGTAAAAAATAGCATAAATTCAAAGTGGATTTCATTTTCTGCCCAAGATCATGACTGATTCTGGCAACTGCTGGGCCAGGTGGCAGGCAAGGGGGAGGAGCGACGTCTCTGTGGCTTGCTGACTCTCCCTGGCCAGCTCCCTGAACCTCCTTTTTAATCAGGTGAAAACAAAAACACATACTTTTCTCCACCTCTCTTGGGGGATGACTCTTGCTCAAGATCAGCAGCTCACCCAGCAATCAGCCCCTCTCTCTACACCACCGTCCAGCCACCTCTTAAGCACAGAAGCCCCCAGATCTCTCCTACATCACCCACTTCCAGCTGGGTGAGTTCTGCCCACAAAGCACCCCGGCACCCACCCCGAAAAGCACCACTCCGTCCAGATCCTCAAAGGACTCAGTGGGGAGCCGGTCAGGTTTAAACGGGGAATTCTCAGACTCACGAGTACCAGTGTGGACAACTGGACACCCCGCCAACAGGTCCAAGCTCTCTCTACCCCTCTGAAGAGAGGCTCCTTGGCTCCTGGGAGGCACTACGGGAAGTGTCTGGGTAAAGAGGTCTCTCCAGTCTCAGAAGTGGGCCTGCACCATTTGAGCAGGGAATTCTGGGGTTCTAATGAAGTGACCTAGAAGGAGGGCCCTGGGTTCTGGAGGAAGCATCTCCTTGGCTCCAGAGTCCCCTCACTCTGTGGGGTGGGTGTGACTGGAGCAGGGCTCTCTAAGCCATGGGGCACAGGGCACAGGCCACCATAACTTTCTAAAATGATTTTTAGACCTTCAATTCCCAAGTCACCATTGGCTTGCTCAGCTCAAGACCTCTCTCTCCCTGCAGCACGCCAGCCCTCTCCTTATTTAAGGGGAGTTAAAAATGAAGCTTTTTCCTTGCTTCATTCCCCCGACCCCAAATAAGGAGACTGAGGCTGGGGAGGGCAGTTTGATAACTAATCTTAGATTACATGGTTGGGGAAATTGAGGGAAAATAAAGTTATCACTCCTATTCACCTTTTAAGCCCAAAACTCCAAGACTCAAAACCCCTGAATATCTGGTTCCTGATTTCACAAGGGTAGCAAGTGCTACCAAAAAATCAGTAGCAAAAAGGAGAAAGACTGCATTTGGGAGCGCCAAAAAGGAGGAATATCCCGCATGCCTCTGCTCCACTGAAGATAAGCAAGACCTTTACCCCCTCCCTCCAGAGCCTCTGAGTTCCAACTACACCACGCCACAACCCCTGGCTGCTCACGGAGGAAGATATGCATTCCCAGTCTGCTCAATTCCCAGCACATCTATATACAAATGATCTCTCCAAATGAGGGTTTCCATTTCTGATATTCTTCAGTTCTGAGCTCCCTTCTCTGCCTTAAGGAAAAGTATCCAGTGACTGCAACCAGGGGTCAGACTTATTCACTGAATCCAAAGCAAGTCCTGTTTCCCAGAGTGCTACACAAATAAATCTACACGAAGCTCGTGGTTAACAAAGGATAAAGTACAGATCGACAGCCCCCCTCCATGCCCAGTTGGGAGATGGGCCCTCTGCAGCTGACCTAAAACCAGCTCTGCAGTCAGAACCTAGGACAGACTCCAGCTCTAACGTCGCCTCATCTCCTGCTTGGGGAAGCCAATCTCACCATCAGAAATATTGTCCCAGTAAGGGGCCAGGAACTCAAAGTGGCCCAGCTGGATGATGTTAAAGAGCTCGTCCTGGTCCCTCTCTGGGCTGCGGAAGGGGGGGAAGCCACACAGTAGGATATACAGGATCACGCCTGCGGCCCACATATCCACTTCCAGTCCGTAACCTGTGAGACAGGCAGAGATACAAGGGAAACTGAGACCAGGCTGGATCAGACAGGAGGAGAAAAAGGTGGCAAACTGTAGTTCTACATAACAGAGGACCACAGCTTTGAGTAAGCATGAACCAATTCTAAACACATGGGGGGCATCTCGGCTCTTTCCACTGTTTGGCAATTGTGGATGTTACCGCTATGAACATTGGGGTACAGATGGCCCTTCTTTTCAATACATCTGTATCTTTGGGGTAAATATCCAGTAGTGTCATTGCAGGGTCATAGGGTAGCTCTATTATTAATTTTGGGGGAATCTCTACACTGTTTTCCAAAGTGGCTGCACCAACTTGCATTCCCACCAATACTGTACGAGGGTTCCCCTTTCTCCACATCCCCTCCAGCATTTGTTATTTCCTGCCTTGTCAATTTTGGCCATTCTAACTGGTGTAAGTTGGTATCTCAATGTGGTTTTGATTTGAATTTTCCTGATGGCTAGTGTTGATGAACATTTTTTCATGTGTCTATTAGCCATTTGTATGTCTTCATTGGAGAAGTGTCTGTACATGTCTTCTGCCCATTTTTTGACTTGATTACCTGGAGCCGAGATGCCCTTCAACAGATGAATAGATAAAGATGTGGTCCATATATACAACGGAATATTACTCAGCTATCAGAAAGGATGATTACCCAACTTTTGCATCAACATGGATGGGACTGGAGGAGATTATGCTGAGTGAAATAAGTCAAGCAGAGAGAGTCAATGATCATATGGTTTCACTTACTTGTGGAGCATAAGGAATAACACGGAGGATGTTGGGAGAAGGAAAGGAAAAGTGAAGGGGGGAAATCAGAGGGGGAGACGAACCATGAGAGACTGTAGACTGTGGGAAACAAACTGAGAGGGGTGGGGGGATGGGTGAGCCCATGATGGGTATTAAGTAGGGCACATATACAATGAGCACTGGCTGTTACACACAAACAATGAATCACGGAACACTGCATCAAAAACTAATGATGTACTGTATGATGACTAACATAACACAATAAAAAAATAATAAACACATGGGGGGACTTGGCTGCCAACACCTACAAGTGAGGGATGGACACCAGTGTTACCCAAAGCTTGGTCCTCAGACAACTGCCAGTTTGTAATCCTTTATTTCTGGTCTGGGATAAAAAAAGCATAAGTAAACATTTGGAAACTCATAGCAACTGGGCATGGCCACGACATCCAGTTGCATGGTCAAGGACATGTCTCACTGAAC
>ML093307.1:23863-59798 GCA_003697995.1 Taxidea taxus jeffersonii | reverse complement strand
GGGGGGGGCATGGTGCTTGATCTGTCCTCTCCGTTCCTGTGATCTGGACCCTGAAAGGCAAGAAGCCCACCTTTTCCACTTGGTACTTTGAACCCTTCAGGGTCTGAAAGCCATGCAGGTGCCCACATGGTTGTTTTGAAAAGTCCCAGGAACAGGGGCCAGCAGGGCCTGTCCTGCCCCAGCATGCCCCTCTGGCTCAGGAATGCGGCGTGCAGCCCCCTTGCTCATTCCTCGGGGTCGCACGTGTGTACATTCTCTGTCGAAGGAAGCAGGAAGCGTCAGGTCCCTGCCCACAGTGCAGACGGGACCCTTCCCAGCACCACATGGCTCTCCTAGCCTTTGTGGTCATATCCAGTCCTCTCCTCCCACCTCTCTCCCCCGCCCAGCCTCCCACACACCCACCACTTTGTTCTTAACGAAAACAAATCACTGTTTTCTGGACGCTTGGGTGGCTCAGTCGGTTGAGCATCCAGCTCTTGATTCCGGCTCAGGACATAATCTCAGGGTCCTGAGATCGAGCCCCACATCAGTCTCTGCATTCAGCGGGAGTCAGCTTGACATTCTCTCTTCCTCTCCTTCTGCTCCTCCTCCTGCACATACTTCCACATGCAGTTGAAGTCTCTCTCAAGTAAATATATTTTTTAAACTTTTTACGATTTTTATTTGCTTATTTGAGAGATGGAGTGAAGCGCATATGTGTGCACACAAGTCGGGGTAAGGGACAGAGGGAAAGGGAGAAACAGACTCCCCCACTGAGCAGGGAGCCTGATGCAGGGCTCCGACCCAGAACCCCGGGATCATGACCTGAGTCGAAGGCAGACACTTAACCAACTGAGCCACCCGGCTACCCCTAAAAACAATTGAACAACAAACAACAGACCAGTGTACATCTTAGACCCTCCCCCACATGCTGTGCAAATACCAAGTGTCAGCACCGGTGCGGTGGCGGTCTTGCACCCTACCCACCCCTCCCCTCTGCCCAGCAAGGGGCGCAGCCTTTTCTCTGTGTGGGAATGAGAAGCTTGTGCTGGCCACAGACCAAAAGGTGGAGACGTTGGACTTTTCCAGCAGCACGTCTGATGTGCTAAGTAAGGCTTCTTCCTGCCTCTGCTTGGGAAGCTGAACCAGGCTACCCGTGGCGTGTCGTCCTGATGGTCTCCATGCTATTCAGGACAGCCCTCCCTGGGCTTCCCTGGGGCCACGCTTCAGGTGGAGAGAAAGGATTCCAGAGGATTCTGTACGAGGACACACAGTGCATGCTAGGTTACCAGGGCGAGATCAGAGCCGCTCATGCGTTAGATGTGCGCATGACACAGGGCAGCGGGAGTTTCGAAGACTCCATTGATGTAAATCAACTGAACGCATCCGTCCTGAAGTGAGGCCTCACTGCCCCTCTGCTTTGACCACCGTCTGCAGGTTGAGCGAGCCGAGCGTGGCCTCCATCAGTGGGCAGCTGGAGGAGCTGTACATGGCCCACAGCAGGAAGGACATGAACGACACTCTGACGGGCGTCCTCCTGAGCGCCTGCGCACCCGACGCCGCCATGCCCAGCCGGCTGGTGATGGAGCCCGTGCTGGTACTCAGCATTCTTCACCACACAGTCGGGGTTGAGGTAGGCGCCCTGCCTGGGGCCGTGCACCGTGCAGGCTCCGGTCTTTTCTTCGTATCTCCACTGCACCAGGGACTGGTCTCAGAATCTCTGAACGCAGTGCCGCGTGCAGGCTTCCTACTCCGGTGTCCATGCTGGGTGGAAATCAGTGTTTTGTGTTTTTTTTTTTAAAGATTTTATTTATTTCTCTGACAGAGATCACAAGTATACAGAGAGGCAGGCAGAGAGAGAGGGAAGCAGGCTTCCTGCTGAGCAGAGAGCCCAATGCGGGACTCGATCCCAGGACCCTGAGATCATGACCTGAGCCGAAGGCAGCAGCTTAACCCACTGAGCCACCCAGGCGCCCCGGAAATCAGTGTTTTTTAAGTGAGGCCAGCAGCCTGGGAGATAGACCCAGACCGAAGCCAGTGAGGGGGACACCTGACCGGGGCGAGGCCTGGAGCCACCAGCACCCCCTCTGGGTGGGCCCGGACCTTCCCGCGCCCTCGTGTGTGAAGTGGGGCCTGTGTATGGATTCATTGGGGCAGCGCACAGGGAGCACCTGCACGGTGCCGGGTACCGGAGAGCCGCTGCTGAGCAAGGACTTGTCCCCACTCGTCGTGTGCTCTGTCCTCGCTCACTGGCCTCTGGGTTCACCCCAGGAAGGCCATGTTGTGCCCACTCTGGCTCTGATAAAAAGGCATTTTCTGTCACTGCATATGGTGAGTTCCAGCCTCCCAGGCAGTGTTCTGTTTCCCCAGGGTGGCCTGTCCCAGGGTTGTTGGAGGAAACTGCTGTGATCGCACGTGTTCACACTGAGGCCCGGGGATGAATGGACGATTTGTGAGTAGGACCTCATAGTTCCGGGTGTCATTCATACTCAGAAGGACTCAGTGACCCTTTGGGGCTTTCTGTGGGGCAGGCTCTCTCCTGGCGGTTTTGGTTTCTTTGCCTTCTGATCGCCCTCATCCCAGGAAGGGGCCTCGGCAGCAAAGCCCGGGGAATGGCCTGGCCCCAGGGGCAGGTCTGCACATGGGTGCCCCCCTTCCGCCCATCCTCACAGGTCCCAGCAGGGCCAGGAGGGTAGGTGGGCGGCCACAGAGCACTCTGGAGCTGTTGGCAGCACACTGTCCCCCCTCGTTGTCTTGGTCCCCTGCACCCAGAACTCCCTGGAGTCTTGCAGAGCAGGCCCGTGCGGGGCTCTCTAGCAGCCCCGCTGAACAGGGAGCCTGATGTGGGACTCGATCTCAGGACCCTGAGATCATGGCCTGAACCGAAGGCAGAGGCTTAACGACTGAGTCACCCGAGCACCCCGAATTCACGTATATTCTTCAGTAACTTCAGCAACAGGAATGTTCTCCCTGTTTTTCAGTGTTAACCCTAAGTAGGGGCCTGGCTGGCTCAGTCGGTAGTACGTGTGACTCATCATCTCAGGGCTGTGGGTTCCAGCACCGTGTTGGGTGTGCAGAGTACTGAAAAAAATAACATGTTAAAAAATAAAAATTATAGTAAGTTTTATTTTGAAGATATTACCTGGAATCTAGAGTTTTGACGAATGTTAACGTAGTTTTTCCACTCGTGTGATTGAGAACAAACCTAAGTGTGTCTTATGCCTGAGTTTGTCTCGCTGTCTGCGGAGCTCTGATCTCCCTTCAGGTCACGTCTGAACAGTGCAGTGGTTGGGGGGAGCGGTGTGTCCTGCAGGTTCCTCGTCCATGTCTCAGTGCTTGTTCCGTGGCCAGTGTGCCGCCGTCACTCCCGCCGGCACCGAGCCCCTGCCTCTGGCCTCTTGCAGGCCAGAGAGATGGGGGTGGCGAACAGCAGGACGTTTCTAGAGCTGTACATGTGTTCTTGACAGTTTGAGTAATTTTCGTTTTTTAAGGCACCAGAATGGCTGCTGGCCGAAAACAGGACCTTGCTGATTTTAAAGACCAGAGGACGTACTTAGGGGTTTGGGAGCCGCGGCGGGTGGCCGTGTGTCGTCGGTCACTGCGGCCTCATGCCGCATGTACGGTGCTGCCCGTTCAGACCTCAGTGCTTAAAGTTCACGCTGGGTTGGAGTGTGTACCTTGCTGTGTGTACACTTTACGGGTTAACTTAAAACACTTTTTTTTCGACACACATTTAAGTTTTGTTGAAGAAGAAGGATCCCCGCGAAGAGCTTGCTGCGTGTTTGCGGTGACACTTTCTCTGCTGTCTTTGTCCAGGTCGGTGCTCACTTTTTGGAGGCCGTGGTGAGGAGGTTGGACGCCGCCTATAAGAACAGAGGTGAAGGGAAGGAGTGTGAGAACCTGCTCACCATCGTCGCCCATTTGTATAACTTCCACGTGGTGCACGCTTGCCTGGTTTTTGACATTTTGAAAAAGCTTATTGGGACTTTCACAGAAAAAGATATTGAACTGACCCTGTTAATGCTGAAAAACGTGGGCTTCTCGTTGAGAAAAGATGATGCTCTGTCACTTAAGGAGCTGATCGTGGAGGCCCAGGCCAAAGCCAGCGAGGCCAGCGGCAAGTTCCAGGACCAGACCAGGGTACGCCTGAGTGCACACATGCTCACCAGAGCTTAAAAATAAGTGTTTGGGGTAAAATCACGTGTAATTTCTTCGCAATCCCCATTGTTTTTTGCCTCATCAGGTTTTGTGGCTTTATCATCAATACGCGAATGAACTGTTTTTCTTCTAAGGACCCAGGTATTCTGTGAATTTAAGAAAGAGTTTCTTTAACATTTATCCATTCAGAAAGGGTTTTCCTGAGGAATGCTATGGCACGGGCCTCAGGCGTCAGTGCTCTTAGATTTCTGCTCTGCTGCTTAACAACGATGGGCCCTGAGTCTTCCAAGCCTTGGTTTCTCCATCAAGGAAATGGGGACTGATTGTGCTTCCCACCTCATCTGCCAGTTGCTTGAGAGGCACAGGCGAGCGGCGGGAAGCCTATAAAAGAGGAGAGGGTGTTACTTTAGAAACAAGAGAAGTGTCCGTGTCGGGAGCCTGCAGGGGAGCAGGACAGGAGGGGCAGGCAGAGGCTGGCCTCAAGAGGCCTTGTAAACCCTTTCAGGGGCTTGGGATTTTATCCTAGAGGCACAGGCGGTTCTGAGCCAGGTAAATGATGTATGCTGTTTTCACGGCACTTTGACCACACTGAGAAGAGGGAGAGGAGGGCAGGCCAGGGAGAGGCCACTGCAGGCTCTGGCCTTAGCGTAGCAGCAGTGGCTGTGGGCTTAGGAGGTAGAAGTGAGCAGATGGCGTAGGCTGGCAGGAAAGGCAGTGTGAAGGACAGGAAGGGCCTGTCCTGGTGGATGGCAGGACAGTAGAATGAGACAGACCCAGGAGGAAAGACAGGCCTGCTTCGGAAATCCTGAAATGAGGTGCTGCGGTCAGCCAGGAAGAGGCGTGATCCCAGGAGCTGCACAGGCTGGGGAGTTGCCGGGGTCCAGTGGGGTGTGGATGAAGCGCCAGCATTCGGCTGCATTGTTCAGGGGAGGGAGAGGCTGGCCCCAGAGTGTCCCAAGGAAGCACTTGTTCCTGGATGGAATGCTTAGAGGCCAAGTTTAAAACACAGAAGACCGGGGCGCCTGGGTGGCTCAGTGGGTTAAGCCTCTGCCTTCGGCTCAGGTCATGGTTTCAGGGTCCTGGAATCGAGCCCCGCATCGGGCTCTCTGCTCAACAGGGGGCCTGCCTCTCTCTCTCTCGGCCTGCCTCTCTGCCTGCTTGTGATCTCTTTGTCTAATAAATAAACAAAAATCTTTAAATTTAAAAAAACACACACAGAAGACAGCAGAGGCAGGAAGGAGCCTCTATTGCCTGGGGATGGGGGTTGGGGAGATGGGGAGCGCCCACAGTGGGCGTGGAGTTTCTGGGGACGGTGAAGATGTTCTGACATTGATCATGGCAGCTGCACACCCCTGACTGTGACCAGGGCACGCTGGTAAACGGGAACTTTGCGGCGTGTGAGCTAGGCAGCAGTAAGTAGGTGGTGTTGGGGAGAAGCTCAGAGGAAGGTATGCAGAAATGCTTTTTTATCGTTCTCGCAACTTTTCCTCATTAGGATATTTTCAGTTTTGAAAGTTAAAAAGGTAAGAAGGAGGGTGCCTGGGTGGCTCAGTGGGTTGAAGCCTCTGCCTTCAGCTCGGGTCATGATCCTAGGATTGTGGGATCAAGCCCCGCATCAGGCTGTCTGCTCTGCACGGGGCCTGCTTCCTCCTCTCTCTCTGCCTGCCTCTCTGACTACTTGTGATCTCTGTCTGTCAAATAAATAAATAAAATCTTTAAAAAAAAAAAAAAGGTAAGAAGGGCAGGAATGGGAAAGAAGTTGAAATATAGTGGAACTAAGACCGCAGGGGCGTGATGGGCACTGGGGGTGGGTCAGAGGTGATGGGGGCGGAGGAGAAGACGTCAGATCTTGGTGTGCTCAGGGTCCCGGTGGAGGCCACGTGGCACAGTCGTATTGAGATGTGGTCCTGAGCAAGAGGTTCATGTTGGCAACTGTCCCCAGAAAACCAGGAAAACCAAATCACTGGTTTGCCGTCAGCAGCAGTGACCCTGTGTGCGGCCGATGTGGTTCTTCCCAGAAGAGAGGGTTCATTGTTCAGGCTCTATAAAGCAGTGGTTTCTTCCGTTTTGTTTCTTAAAGGTCCGGTTTATGCTGGAGACCATGTTGGCGCTGAAAAACAATGACGTACGTAAGATCCCGGGCTACGACCCTGAGCCTGTGGAGAAGCTCAGGAAGTTACAGAGAGCGTTGGTGAGGCTCTTTTCTTTTTTCAAGATTTTATTTATTAGAGAACGAGCAAGGGGCAGGGCAGAAGGGGAAGCAGGCTTCCTGCTGAGCAGGGAGCCGATGTGGGGCTCAATCCCAGGACCCTGAGACCATAACCTGAGCCGAAGTCAGAAGCTTGGGCGACAGAGCTACCCCAGTGACCCTGGTGAGCTCCCCTGTCCACATGGGCTCGTTGGAAACTGTGGAAGGCAGTCAGAGCTAGAAGTTAGGTGCCATGTCTGGTTAATAATCATTCCAAGAGGGGCGCTTGGGGGGCTCCGTCAGTTGAGCAGCCGACTCCTGATGTCAGCTCAGGTCACGATCTTGGGGTGTCAGGCCGGTGTCAGGCCCCATGCCCAGGGGCAGTTGGAGTCGGCCTCAGGGTCTCTGCCCCTTTGCCCCTCCCCATGCTGGTACATGTACTCTCTCGCTCTAAAGTAAATAAATCCTTTTAAAAAAAGAGTTGCAGGGCTCCTGGGGGGCTCAGTGGGTTAAGCATCTGCCTTCAGCTCAGGTCATGATCCCAGAGTCCTGGGATTGAGCCCCACATCAGGCTCCCTGCTCTCTGGGGAGTCTGCTTCTCCTTCTCTCACTCCCCCTGCTTGTGTTCCCTCTCTTGATGCTTCTCTCTTTGTTAAATGAAATCTTTTTTAAAAGGTGGCAGGGGGAGGGGCTCCACAATACTGGGAAGAAGTGTCACATTTCTGTGGTGAGACCCTCCAAGTGGGCCGGGTGTGGGGCTGTCCCTATGAGCGCAGCGTCCCCAGCACTGAGCCTCTGGTGTTCAACTCAGCCTCAGAATAGAAAACTCTAATGGCTTTGAAAGAGGGCTCAGGCCAGGGTCTCACCCAGACCGGTGAAGTCAGTGTGGGGGTGGTGGGGGCCCACCTGTTGAGGCTCCCCAGGTACTCCCGATGTGGGGCCTTAGCTGAGACCCACTGACATCCCTAGCCAGGGGGTCCTTCAGCCCTGGCTCTGGGTGGGTTCTGAATCGTTGGCTCTGCACACCCCAGGCACGCCTGGGCAAGTTCTTACCACCAGCTCTGTGCGGCTTTCCTTGGGGTCTGCATCTGCATCTGAGCCTCTTCCCAGGTGTGACCACTTTCCAAAGACAGCAGTGTTCGGGGTGATAGACCCACAGCCCTCAGGCAGAGGCACTGAGTTTACCTGTGCCTTTGGCATGATTCCAGACTGGTCAGCTGCCCGGCTGTCAGTGGCCCGGCACAGTACTCACGAACCAGCAGTTCCACAGTCAGGAGCAGAAAACGCCCGAGGGCGGCGACAGTGAGGTCTGTGAGCCAGCTGGAGTGTCTCACCGGCTCCTTTCTCTCAGGTGCGCAGCGCCGGCTCGGGCGCGGAAACTCAGCTCCGCATCTCCTGGGACAGCATTCTGAACGCCGAGCAGACCGGCCGCTGGTGGATCGTGGGGTCTGCGTGGAGTGGGGCCCCTATGATTGACAACAGTCAGCAGGAGATCGCAGAGAAGCCGCCCTCGGGGACGGTATGAGAGCCCTGCACTGCCCCCCTGGTGTCCCGCAGCAGGCCCTGTGGGAGTCCCCGATTGGTTGCATGGTTCTGAGACATACCAGCGTGGGTTTCCTCAGAGACCCTACTGAAGTTGTTACTGTTTTGTGATATTTCACTCAATTTCTGCAGTTTCTTTTTAACAGTTGTTTTTTTTTTTTTAAGTCCCAAAATAGTGTACATAAAGGACTTAAAAGCTGAATGGAACAAGGGGAGCCTGGGAAAATCAGAGCCCTCGGGTTGCAGATGCCAGACCTGAGGGACAGGTGTTCCCACAAGGTGTGGCTTCTCCTCCATTAGACTTGGATTTCAGCTTGTTGGAATTCTTCATATTTCTTGGTATTTGATTATTAACTAAAGTCCCTATATTATTCAGGTTTCCTTCATTTTCCCCTGATAACCCTTTTTGGTCTCAGGATCCCATGACACACCTCATCGTCCTGGCCCTTCTGGCTGTGGCCTCCTCTCTCTGATACGTGTTGGTATTGCCTAGACCAACAGGACACGCTGCCCCTGAGAGGCTCCCCCGAATCAGGCGGCTGTCTCCTCCAGTGTCATGCTTTGTCTCTTGCTCTGGTTTTCTCTTGTGGGAGCGTACCCAAGAATAAAGATGTAGCATTCACATGTAAATGTATTTCCGCGGAACTTAGAATTAATCTTCGCTATAAGCCAGCGAAGCATATATGTTATCTTTTAGAGACTTCGTAACCACAGGAAACCAGAGTAACTTCTCCTTGAAACATCAATGTGATCTTAATTGCCCCTCTTCTAGGTTAGTGGGAAGATCCTAGAACTCGCCCGAAAGCAGAGAATGAACACCGATGTCAGGAGGAACATATTCTGTACAATAATGACTAGTGAAGATTTTTTGGACGCGTTTGAGAAGCTTCTGAAGTAAGCATTAGTGCAGACACTTTTTGTTGCTTTGGGGTTTTTGTTTTGTTTTGTTTTTTTAAAGATTTTATTTATTCATTTGACAGAGAGATCACAAATAGGCAGAGAGGCAGTCAGAGAGAGAGGAAGGGAAGCAGGCTCCCCGCTGAGCAGAGAGCCCGACTCGGGGCTCGATCCCAGGACCCTAAGATCATGACCTGAGCTGAAAGCAGAGGCTTAACCCACTGAGCCACCCAGGTGCTCCTGTAGTGCAGACACTTTGATCAGTTGTCAAAGAAATCAGCACAGTTGGTTTTACGGAGGGTCGGGTCAGACGCTGCTCGGGGCAGCTGGACTATCCTCTCTTCCCTCCTGCCCTGGGTCCAGTCTTGCTCCTGCACTGGCCACTGGTGGTTCCAAATTGGAACATTTTATGGTATATTTTGATTAAAAGTCTCATCTGACCAACTGATCAGTCACAGTACCTATGGGTGGTTTTAAATTTATTTAAAATCCTCATATTGAGGCTGTGTTTCTGATTACTTCTAAATTAAAAACTTCCTGGTATAGGTTCTGTAATTAGTTGTAAAAAGATTTTAAAGGTACCTGTGTACCTTCACAAAATACTTCTCAACAAATCTGATGCTAATTTTCCTTTATGGGCTTCAAATGCAGAATATATGGGCACGAGGACAGGCCTGCCCGCAGTACCTGTCTTGTGACTTCCCCCTTCCTCTCCTCCCTTCCCTTCGAACCAGACTGCCAGGCAGGGGTGCTCCCCTGAGAGATTTCTTACTCCTTGCTGTCTCTGTTTTGCAGACTGGGGCTAAAGGACCAGCAGGAGCGGGAGATCATTCATGTTCTCATGGATTGCTGCCTTCAAGAGAAAACCTACAACCCTTTCTACGCATTCCTGGCTGGCAAGTTCTGTGAATACCAGAGAAGGTTCCAGGTAGGCCTGCTAGCAGCCCTCCAGGCACCTGTGCTCCACTGTTTTCCTGGACGTCGAAATGAGCACTCCGAGTGAGACGTTCAGCCTGGGCTGATTGCCATGTGCAGGGGGACAATCCCAGGGCCCATGCCCGAAGCCAGGCTCTCTCTCAGAGAGAGCAGGTGGGCGTCATGGAGGCTGAGTGACAGGGGCAAAGGAGTGCCAGGCCCCCTTTTCCTGTCACAGAGGAGGGTGTCGTGTGGCCTGCATCCCTAGGCGAATGCCTCCTTGATCTTAGATGGCACCAGCCTTCTCTGATCTTTCTCAGCATTTCTGCCGATTGGAGGGGAAAACCCACAGCAGAAAGAAGCTACTGTGGCAGGACAGGAGGGGGCGCGTGCAGGGAAGGAGGCCTGACTCGGACACCGCGCCGAGTAAATGAGCAGTAGAATACATCTGGATCACGTCTTGGTGACTTGTTCTAACAGTGGCCTGCATTGTAACTCTTCTTTATTTTTTTTTCCTATCAGATGACTTTCCAGTTCAGCATATGGGATAAATTTCAGGACTTGGAAAATTTGCCAGCCACTAATTTCTCTAACTTGGTTCACCTGGTAGCCCACTTGTTGAAGACGAAATCACTTCCGCTTTCTATTTTAAAGGTTTGTATCTCGGATGAAAGTATTAAAAGCGATGAAAACGATAGTGTGATTGCTTATATCCAGTACCTCAAGAAAATGCATGTCCTTCGATTCTGACTCACCGGGAAAGTGTTTATAAGGTCGCAGCTGTCCTAGAAAGCAGAGTGGCTTGCAGCGTAGACATAGCTCGTGAACACGGCACAGTACAGTTGTTTTGCTCGTCTCTGAGAGTCTCACTTGCACTTTGGGTTCATGTGCAGGTCCTAGTTCTAAATGCCCCATCGGCCGCTGCTAAGCGGGGAGGAGGACGGGGAGGCGTAGGAGCAGGTGAGCTGTGGTGCAGGACTCCGTGGCCTCCTCTCCCTTCGTGGTGGGCGCCCTGCCTCGCCTCGCCCCCCAGCCCTGCCGTGTTTCTGTGCCACATCGGAGCCAGTGAGGCCCACGTGCTGTGCTGTTGGTCTGGAGTGGACGGGGGAACCTAGGCAGAGCATGTGGGGTCGGAGGTGGCCGCCAGGCCTGGGCAGCAGGACCACCACGGCCTGGGCCTCCTAAGAACGGGGACAGTGAGGGAACCTGGGCTTCTGTGCCTCTTGCTCCCTGACCCGCAGAGGGACTGCAGGCACCATCTCCTGCTTGCGTGCATGTGGCCGTCCACCAGGGCGCTGACGTGGGGTCACTGTGTGTCTGTCCGGGGTGTGGGACTAGGTTTGGGCCACTGAGCTTTACGCCACATTCCAAAAATGAGAGCACTGTAAAACGTGGAGGGGCCTGCCTTCTCGTCGCGGGACTAGATCTTGCCTTCAGTTCACTGCAGTTTTGAGCTCCGAACCGAAGAGGGTACAGTCATTCCCCAGGTTCGTTAGAACCCGGAGCTGTCCTTGAAGCTTGTCCCAGGGTCCTCGCTCCGCTCTCCCACCACCGCTGTTCACAGGGGCCTCTCTGGCCCTCAGGCACGCTTTGGAACTCTTCGCTTAGGTGGCGTGTCCTCCTGCTTCACACACTGGCCCCCTCCGTGTGGATGGCAGTATCCTAGCCCCACGCTCCAGATAGCCCCTCACGGCTCAGTAAGTCAGCCTGAGCCTGAAATACAGCCACGTTAAAATCTGGGATTCTCCGGGCGCCTGGGTGGCTCAGTGGGTTAAGACCTCTGCCTTCGGCTCAGGTCATGATCCCAGAGTCCTGGGATCAAGCCCCGCATCGGGAATCTCTGCTCAGCGGGGAGCCTGCTTCCTCCTCTCTCTGCCTGCCTCTCTGCCTACTTGTGATCTCCATCTGTCAAATAAATAAATAAATTTTTAAAAATCTTTAAAAAAAAAATCTGGGATCCTCTTCTCTGATTTTAGCACTTCTGTGCCGTAGTCCACTGTGTAAGTGTACCAAAATTTATACGTGATTCTTAGGGAATGTATACTATATGAGTGATTTTCTCCTAGATCCAAATTTTCTATGTACAGTTTTAATTAGGGTATAGTTTCTTTTTTTTTTTTTTAAGATTTTATTTATTTGACAGACAGAAATCACAAGTAGGCAGAGAGGCAGAGAGAGGGGGAAGCAGGCTCCCCGCTGAGCAGAGAGCCCGATGCGGGGCTCCATCCCAGGACCCCAGGATCATGACCTGAGCCGAAGGCAGAGGCTTTAACCCACTAAGCCACCCAGGCGCCCCAGGGCGTAGTTTTCTTTAAGGCTTAGAGATAGGTATGTTTCAATTCTAGAATTAAATTCTTGATTCACGGAAACTCCATCCAGGGAAGGTTGCTCCCCCACAGGGCACAGAGGCCGTGGCCACACGCCCTCGCCCACAGCTCTTCATCTTCTGTAGCTGGAAACAGCCTGACTTAAAGGGGAGGGTGAGTTTTTACTCTACTTTTTGCAATTATTGAGTTTTTTAATGTATTTAATTGGCAGAGATCACAAGTAGGTGGGGGGGGCAGGCTCCCCACTGAGCAGAGAGCCCCATGCAGGACTCAATCCCAGGACCCTGAGATCATGACCCGAGCCAAAGGCAGAGGCTCAACCCACAGAGCCACCCAGGCACCCCTACTTTTTGAAATTACTGAAAAAAGTGACTAAATGTAACTTGTTTTCTCTGTCCTGACTCTAATTAGGTAGTAGAATTCAGCGAACTGGATAAACCCAGAGTCCACTTTTTACGAAAAGTATTATATATTGTGTTAATGGAAACAGAAGTTGAAGACCTTGGTTCAATTTTTGCAAGGTATGTTCTCAGCTTGTTTTGTTAAAACATGGGAAAAAGATGAAGGAAATTATTTTCACTTATGTTGACTTAGAAAAAGCAAGGTTGTTATACATGATATGCAGCTTAATACCTTATTTTAAGCTGATACCTTATACGTTCGATTTGGGGAACATGAAACTTGCCTAATAGCCAACAGTGACGGTCTCTAATGCGTAGAGTACGCTGTTAAGCTCTTAGCTGAGAATTCCGTTTTTAAAAGCCGTTCGGTCATGTCTCCGGATTGGAGGTTCCTAGGAGCCGCGGGCTGGGGGAGGCTGGCTCATCGCTGACACCCTCTTCTGTGCCCCCTCGCAGAGTGTGTGACAACCCGAAGCTGGGCTTGTTGAAAGAAGGTCTGAAGCTCTTCATCAGCCACTTCCTGCTGAGGGGCGCGCCGGCGAACACGAGCACGGCGGCGGCCGGCCTGCTGAGGGAGAGGGCTGAGCTCTCCGCCAAGGCTCTGCAGGCCAAGGCTTCCCTGATGATGTAGTCCCCAAGCGGAGAGGAGCCGGGTGGTCGTTTCTCTGAAAATGCCCCCCTTTTTTTTTAAGATTTTATTTATTTATTTGACAGATCACACGTAGGCAGAGAGGCAGGCAGAGAGAGAGAGGAGGAAACAGGCTCCCTGCTGAGCAGAGAGCCCGACCTGGGGCTCGATCCCAGGACCCTGAGATCATGACCTGAGCCGAAGGCAGAGGCTTTAACCCACTGAGCCACCCAGGCGCCCCTGAAAATGTCCTTTTTAAACCCAGAAGGCTCATTACGCTGCTGACTGCGTGTGCAGGCGTGGTGGGGCTCTGCCGCGGTCTGCTGTACTTGAGGTCCTGTATTTCCGGTCATTTTTAAGTTCAAGTTCATACTGCGTTTCTGTTTTAAACATTCTCATGTATCTGTTTCCAGAGTGGGGAGGGCAGAAGGCAGGGAGGGCAGGACAGGCAGACACGGGCACGTCCTCCAGTAGAGACGGCGGGTGCGCGTGTGATCACGTGTGTGGTGGCCTTAGTTTTTAAAAGACGGGCTGCTCGAGGGCGCAGTGATCAAGAAATGGACGGGTCTTTTATCTTCGATGACTGATTTAAAGTCCAAAAAACCATTAGTTCAATGTGGTAACTGATGCTTCATGGATTATTTCCCTGTTGGGAATGCAAGCGTGTTGGGGGGCGCTGAGCGGTTGCCCGAAGCCTTGCGGACGCCTGTCCCGCGCGGTGTGGCCGGGAGCTTCCTGCCGGCGCTCGGCTGCGGTTCCCACGTGCGGGGGCGCGTCCCGTGTGTGTCCTTCCCCTGTGTGTCCGTACACGCCACGCTTCACTCGACAGCTCGGATGGCACCGGAGAGCTGTCGGACGCTGGGCGGGTGGGCCTCTGGGCTAGGCCCTGGGAGGAGTAAGCGTGACCGGGACAGCACTGCCGCCTGCGAGCAGTGAACGTTCACGGAGCCACAGACGCGCCCCACGAGCACAGCCGGCTCTGGCTGTCTGGAAAGTCACTCATGGTCGATGAATGTCTGTCCTTCTCCGCTCTTCGAATTGGCTTTTCCGTCTTAAATGCTGCGAACTTGAGTCAAGTGTCCCCTTCGGTTATTGAAAAGTTACCAGAACGTGTGTACGGAATAGTCTCTTCTGGGGCGTCAACACGTGCCCCGCGGCGTGCTGTCCCGCAGGGGTCTGCCTGGCCTGCCGGACGCCGCTCCCGGGGAAACCCCCTTTGTCGCAGGCTTTCAGACACCGTCTGCCTGTGAGCCGGCAGCTTGTGTTCGGAAATGACCACGGGGCGTTGGCAGCGTCTCCGTGCGCGCCCCGAAGCGAACAGTTTTAAGTCTCGAATGCGCAAGGAGCTCGAGCGGCTGCCTGCTGGCCTCTCCCGAGCTGTCGGCCCCGCCGCCGGCCACCCCGCACCGCGTCTCCCAGCCGCTCCCGAGCCTCATCCGGAGGGACCAGAGTGCCCCGGCCCGGAGCCTGCGCTTTCTCTGCAGGAGGGGGCCGGGGGGGGGAGCCGGCGGGGCTGAGCAGATGCCCCCCTCCGCTGGGGCTCAGCACCGCCGCCTGCGTCCCAGGCCGGGCTCGGAAGAAAGATGCGTCAGTTGGGCGAGACTGCGTGCTTACCCACACGGTCGACCTGCGGTCAGTGCAAGCTCCTGCTTCCTCCACGACCCGCAGACCGGCCCTGAGGCCATTCACGGTGGGGGCAGCTGCTAAGACTGAGCAGAACGGTCCCCCTGTCCCTGACACGGGCCCTCAACCTACTGGGGGGCGTGGCCGCGCAGGCTGACGTTTTGCAGAAGATAAACTTGTGTCAACTGAAGCCTCTTTTTATACCGTCTTTTGTTACTAAAACAATAAAACTGTCTCTTTGCCGTGGGATGTATTTGTGACTTAATTCCTGACGTCCAAGTCTGGCATGTATTATATGGCAGGCCATCCATTAATTTCTCCTTTTTGAGTGTAAAAGCCCTTTTTAGCAGCAAAATGTCACAGTTATCACGTTAGTATGCTGTCAGTAAGTACGGGTATCTTGAGCAAGGGCTACTGTGAACCCACATCTGCTTGTAAATATATGGGTTTTCACGATGCATTATGGTAGGGGCGCCTGGGTGGCTCCGTGAAGCAGCTGCCTTCGGCTCGGGTCATGCACGACCCCCCAGTCCTGGATCAAGTCCTGTGTCAGGCTCCATGCTCAGCAGGAAGTCTGTTTCTCCCCTCCCTCTGCCCCTGCTTATACTCCGTCTCTGACAAAATCTTAAAAAAAAATTAAAACTTAATCCTAAAGTATCATAGTGTATTATATCCCACTTACAATAAAATGTATCTTTAAAAAAGCAAGATGTGGGGCACCTGGGTGGCTCAGTGGGTTAAAGCCTCTGCCTTCGGCTCAGGTCATGATCCCGGGGTCCTGGGATCGAGCCCCGCATCGGGCTCTCTGCTCGGCAGAGAGTCTGCTTCTCTCTCTCTCCCTCTGCCTGCCTCTCTGCCTACTTGTGATCTCTGTCTGTCCAATAAACAAATAAAATCTTTTTTTAAAAAAAGCAAGATGTAATTAATACTCTGCATCTGGAAAATACTGTCACCGGTGCTTGGTATATGTGGAAATTTTGGGGCTTCTTGTGATGCAGGTTGAGAACTGCTACTGTATTGATAGACTTCGTGAGAAGACCTTGTCTTTTAGGGGACTTCTTCTTTTTTTTCCCTTTAAGTAATCTCTGCATCCTGCCTGGGGCTTGGACTCCCGACCCTGAGGTCAGGAGTCAAATGTTCTACGGACTGAGCCAACCATGGGAGTCCCTAGGGGATTTCATCTCTAGAGAATAAGGAACAAACTTTTTAATGTTTTAAAATGTATAAATAATTTTTTATATTTTATTTAGAGTGCCAGTGAAGGTTTATTTTGAAAGAACAGGTTTGCTGGTTTCACACCTCATCTTTCCAGTTCAGGGAAATCTACCTAGCCTGTGGCTCGGGCTACACACATGGTACGGTCCCCCTCGCCCCTCCCCTCCCTCTTTGCCCAGAGACCCAGGTGAAGCAGAGGAGGCAAAATGTTAACCAGTAGTGGATCTGGGTGAAGTTTATACAAAGTATATTCTTAACAGCTTCTCTGTAATTCTTAAGTTATTTTAAAATAAAGAATTGTTATAAGGCGTTCATAATGCACAACTCCTCATTGAGAGTTTTAAAATACTCATGCTTTTTCACAAAAATAATTAAGCAAATCACCTCTGCCCCTTTTGTAAAAAACCTAACTGGGCCTGTGTAAACAGCGATAGGGTGTCCGTGGCTTGCTTGGACTTGGGGCACCAGCTTAGCAGGAGGAGCGGGGTGGACGGAGGGGAGATCCGGTTCCTTCTCTGATTGCTGAGCCTCGGTCAGCGCCTCGCTGTCCAAGCCCGCGTGTGGCCTGGGTGGCCTTGGGCACCAGTCACCAAGAGTTGAGCGCTCGTGTAGCGGCTGGGCAGGCCCCGCACCGCATGTGCGCTCGTGGCGCCAGCACCCTTCCCGCCCTGACGCTCGGATCACACCTGGGCTTTCTCTCCGCGGCCGGTCGCAGGTCTGCAGCGAGGCCAGGAACCACGTGAAAGAAAGTTGCAGCATCACATCCCTTTTCCCTAAATGACTGTTTCCTAAGAACTGGTCTAATTACCAAATCGGAAATGAACCCTGATGGAACTCTGGCACAGCCCCTCGCTTGGGTTTTCACGCTGTTTCCCATTCATGCAGATTTGACTTCTGTCCTTCTCTGCGTGGCAGGGGAGACACGGTCGCAGGCGGTAACTGGTCTTCGTCGGGGCAGGGTTGGCTGGGCTCTGCCCCGGCCACCAACCGGTCCTCTGCACGTCAGTGGGAGCCGCGCCCCAGTCCCTGCAGCCTCCCTGCGGAAGGCGGAAGTCACCCGCTCTCTGGGGTTCTCGGGGTCTCAGGGACCCTGAGCAGCAGCTCAGCGCCGGGGCCTGGCTGCCCTCCGAGGCTCTCGCCGGCCTCATTCCCTCGTGGAGCGCCGCCGTGCTGAAACAGCGAGTGGCTTGTCTTCTGCAGGGAAGGCGGAGAGCGGGGCAACGTGCGGGCCCTGAGCACCGCAGAACACCCCGCGGGGCCCCTGAAGTCCTTCGCTTGAGCTGTTCCTTGCCTGGCTGTCCCGCCCCCGAAGCCAGAGCGCGCGCGGCGCCCCGCTCCCAGCTCCCGAGGCAGGCTGGCTGCCCTGCGCGGCTGTGGACGGTTCCTCTTGGGGCTCCCGGCCCCCCAAAGACTCGCTTCCCGCTCTCGTGCTGTGTGTGCGGGCATGTTTGTTCGCGTGGCTCGGGGGGCCTCTGACATCCGCTCCCTGGGCCTGCCCGGTGCCGCCCCGTGAGCCGAGCCCGGGGAGCCCCTGAGCCCCGAGACCTGCTTGAAGTCTGAGCAGCAGGCCCCGTGGTGACAGTGCCCCAGGCGTGCAAGGGGAGCAGCGAGCCATGCCCGAGGGGCAGCGACGGAGAGCTTCCCACGGGCAGAGCAGGGCGTTCTGGGGGCCTCCAGGCGCGGTGCCCGGGCACAGAGCCCTGCTGTGGCCTGGCCCCGGACGCGGCAGTCCCACGGTGCATGTGGAGCCTGACCAAAGGGCCCCGTCTCCACGCTGAGAACGTGGGGTTTGGTCAATGACAGCAAATCATCGGGATCATTGAGGAGATTAAGTCCCTGAAGTTGGGTTCAAAAATGTTGACCGACGAAGCCCGGCTCTGGTTGGGCAGGTGGGCATGTTGGGGACAGAGGACGGGCCGTCAGCCGTTCCT
Source organism: Taxidea taxus jeffersonii (assembly GCA_003697995.1). Classification (NCBI taxonomy): domain Eukaryota; kingdom Metazoa; phylum Chordata; class Mammalia; order Carnivora; family Mustelidae; genus Taxidea; species Taxidea taxus. The sequence continues at coordinate 41,994 of ML093307.1, read as the reverse complement.
GTGACCTTCCCGGCCAGGCGGCCGCACCCGGGCCAGCGCAGTGAGGTGACGTTTCGGAGACACCTAGGGGAGAGGGCAGCTCGACCTCTGGCGCCCAGGAACTCACAGGGGTCAGGGTCAGCGCGGCGCAGACACAGCCCCTGGAGGTGGGACTCCCTTGGGGAGTCGGGGGCCGAAGGGCTGAGAACAACACCGGCCGCAGGATTGGCTGTGGGGTTCTCTAGAGCTGGTCAGAGACACATCCTGGGGACAGCGGCTCGCTGTGTAATCCGGACAGAGTTTCCGCCGGTCGGGAGAGCACGGGTTTTCTGAGCGATCTGACTCTGGGGAGCCGCGCTTCTCTTTTTCCCACCCTTGAGGTTCTCTGCCCTGCGCGACGTGGACGATGCTGGCAGGAGGGAGCTGGCCACCGCGGGGTCGAGGTCACCAGAAAGGGACATTTATCTTGAGCTGAGCTGGATAAATGATGAAAAATTATGTTTGCACGATAAGATGATGAAAGGGCAATGGGGCCCGGCTTCAGGGGCTCCGAGGGGGCGGAGGTGATGTCAGACACGGCGGGGGCCGTGCGGGCTCGGGAAACAATGTCCTGTGTGTGCCCACAGGCCGCCAGAGCCCAGCAGGTTTGACCTTGAGCGTGTCCAAACAAGGATGTATGGGCCACTGACCTTCACGGGTTATCAAGGCAGCGCTTTCCCACCCTTTCCCTGAAGACTGCCTACCCCCAACGTGCTGTGCCACTCCCGTGCCCCCACCCCGTGTGCTCCAGTGGGGACCTCGCCAAGGCCCTGCACTGGGGAGCGGCACTTAGGGAGGACCCCCCGCCCCCGGCAGAGCTGGGCACAAAGCCAGGACAGCCTTCAGCCTGGGCCAGAGTGAAAATGATCAGGAGGAGTATTATGAAAAGTGGTCTTTCTAGAAAGTCATTCATTATGGGCCACTCCTCTCATTTTACTTTGCTGGAAGCTTCCAAAGAGAGAGGGCCCATTCCTCCTCCTGTGCTTTTGGTGGCCAAGCTCGCCTTTTCTCCGTTTTGTATGTCCATCCCCGTGTCCATACTCGCCCGCGTGCTGGGCTGGACTCGTCTGCAGACACGCACAGCAGGACACTCTGCTCCTAAAGCCTCAGCCTGCGGCTCCCCAGAAGGAGAACGTTCTCGGGGCCCCCGGCACTGTCATCACGCCGGAGAGCCGGGCGCTCATGGGTGCCAGAGGCTGGCAGACCGCCCAGCCTGACGCGGCCCTTGTTCTGAAGTGAGTTTTCTAGAGTGCTTGTTCCCACCACCAAGAATATGAAGGGAACCAGAGGAAACCAGAGAGGGAGACAAACCATAAGAGACTCTTAATCTCAGGGAAGAAACTGAGCATGGCTGGGGGGTGGGGGGGGCTGGGGCTGGACATTGGGGCGGGTATGCGTTGTGGGGAGTGTGGGACATGTGTAAGCCTGATGACTCACAGACCCGTACTCCTGAAACAACCATTATACGTTAAAAATAATTTAAAAAACCGAGGTTCAACGTCACATCTCCTTTCCATTTCTCCTTTAGTGTCGAACACTTCTCTGCTTCTTAAACAAGCTCATGGTGCTGGGCTTGTGAAGAGCCAAGGCCGAGCATTACCTCGAACCCTGGACGTGTCCGTGAGCCTCGGGGTAAACCCTCTGGGAGCAGCACCGCGTGGTGATGCCTAAGCCTCTCTCAGCGGCGCTCAGGGACATAATCAGGACCAGCAGTCCTAAGTTCCATCACTTAATTCAAGGCCACCGGACCTCTCCACAGGACAGGTACATTTTTACCTTTGTCATTTTTAAGGGAAATTGTTCACCAGATTTAAGGACATTTTACAAGGGGAAAAAAATGGCAAAATGTGGATTTCCTGTTGCCCACCAGTAGTTGGTGGCTTAGGCAGCCATTGGTCACCCTTGCCAGACTCTAGGGGTTGCAGAATGGTCATTTTCTAGCTCATCACTCTCCTACGTTATCAGCTGACATTCTTACTTTAAAACGAGACTTCCTGGTGGAATGCCTGGCCGGCTCAGTCAGTAGAGTGTGCAACTCTTGATCTCGAGGCTGTGCATTTGGGCCGCACATTGAGTGTAGAGATTATTTAAGTAAATAAATAAAAATAAGCTTTAAAAAAGTCATGAGCACATGAAATGAGTCTCCCTCTGCTCCTCTCTCCTCTTCCTGGAAAAGGTCAGACTCCACACCTGAAGTAGCGACGAGTGATTCGCCACCGCACATGGCAGGACGTCACCACTGGCCACGGCGGCGCCAAGGGTCCGTTGTCAGGCGGAGCCGCCAGGCTGGGGCGGGCCCCGCGGGGCTCAGCTCTGCCGTCTTCCAGGTGGGGGGCATGGTCTTCTGCCCGTCGGGGGTCAGGTCCAGCCGGGTGGCGGGAAGCCCAGGGTGCACTGCCACGCCTGCGAACCGCCCAGGTTCATGGCCGTGAAACCAGCGTGACTGCCCTTCGTGGCCCGGTATGTGGTTCGGGCGGTGTTCGGTCAGCACAGCTGTCACGTTGCGCGTGGGCCCTAACGGCAGAGGTCGGGCCGCACGCCGTGCACTCCCGCTGTCACGAGGCCGGGACCCTCACGAGACGCGCCCGCGGTCGGTCGTGAGGTGTAGAGGGACGTGGTGTCAGGCCTGACCGGCGCTGCCACCAGCCCGGCTCACGGCCAGCTCCTCCCCGACCGTCGCCCCACGGCAGCCGCCGCGTCGGGGAACCACTACCGCTGAGGAAGTCTTGCCGCGTGGGTTTCCTGTAACTGTTCGGGTGGGCTTGTGGGCACCTGCGACCCTGTGATCACATCAATGATCAAGACGGGGCGGGCTCACGAGCGGCTCCTCCAGTCCTACCGTCCTCTTCGCCGTATCCTGACCGTGAGCGAGGCGGGCTGGCCGACCAGCTGCCCCACTTTGTCCAGGAGTCGGGGATCTCAGGACGGAGCTCCTTTGGTACTAAAACTGGGACGGTCCCAGAAAGCTGTGATGGGATGGTCCCCCCAAGTCCCGGAGCCGATGTGCAGCACCAGACAAGGTCTTGGGTAGAATCTGCAGGGACAGATGGGGCTCGGGGACTGAAGTGCAGCATGAGCAAGGGACTCGTTACTGTTCAGCCACACCCGTGGTGCGCGTCCCCACACCTGTTGCCCGTCCCCACACCTGCGGTGCCCATCGCCACACCTGCGCCCGGGAGGGTTTCCAGCAGCAACTCCAGCTCTGTCTCTGTCCCCAGCAGTTCCGCTTCCCCCCATCTCAGTCAACAGCCCGGCCAAAGAGAAGGTGTGCTCGGCCGATTTGGCAGACAGTCTGACGTCGGGGAATAACTCAGAGTCTCACTCCTGGAGGCTGTGTTTTCACGACCCGGGACAAGCCTTATGTCCTCTGGAGGGCCCAGCACTGTTTCTCTCTGGGCGGGCTCCTATCTAGACCAAGGAGGGGCCTGTGGCCTGAGAGCAGAGCCCGGTTACTTCTCACCCAAGTGCAAAGACGACCATCCCTGAAGTCATTCTGCTGTCTCAGCCCCCGTTTGCCACGAACATCATTCCATTCGGCTGTATCGGCACCTACTTCCTACTTCTTAAAAGCCGATGGAGAATCCAGAACATCTTTACCGCCTCTGGGAAAATGGTCCTTAATGAAAGTAAAGCAAGGCTTGCGAAGAAGTCCAAGATGAACCCACGGTGCTGAAAGCCATCCCCGCTCCCAGAAGGTTCTAGAGGGGTGCCTGGCACCCACACGTCCTAAACCTGGGGCCTGACATGATTTCTAGTCTTGTTACTACTTCCTTTGCCCAGGCCTGGCCAAATGTCTGATTTCCTAGAAAGAGTGGGCTGGAGCAGATGTGCCTGGGGGCATAATTACCAGCCACCTGACCAACGCAGATTTCCCAGGAAGGGCTTCCAGCGCTCCCTGCCTGCTGAAAAGCTAGTTCCTGTGCGTAGGGCAGGCCACGCACCTATTTAACTCATCAAAAATACGACGTGATTATTTGAGATTTATTTTATCCTTGCCCTCAAACTTCTGATTAATGAAGGAAGTGCATTTCGAGCCGGCCCAAAGCTGCAGGTGGGGTCCGTCTAGCCCTCATTAGCCCCTTGTGCTTTTCGGCTCATATGGATGATGAGATTTTTAAAGCGCTCTCTGCTTTCTAAATCAGATTTAATAGGGCAGCCGGAGTCTGCTTTTCTGCTTTAGCACCTGTGGGACCAACACGGCGAGACCAAGCTGCAGGGGCACCTGGCAGCAGGGGCTGGGCCTGGGGGAGGCTGCAGACCCGGGGTCTGTCCTGGGACGTGGCCCCTGCCTTCCACACCCTGTAAATTCACCTGGAACCATGACACGGAGAATCCTAAAATATGGGTGGGCTTTGGGAGTTGGGCCTGCTGCTTTCTGTCCCGCGTGTGTATGAATGGACGTATACACGTGGGGTCCTGTTGGCACAGCTCTGCGCTCCTGCGGAAGGGTTTGCACGAGCCCCATCTTCCCCGGAGCCATGGGTCTGGGCTGCTGTGGAAGCTGTGGAAGGAGAAGCCCCATGGCCACCCATCCCTTTCCAGAGCTGCTTCCTCCCAGGTGGGTCCTCCCCAGGGTGAGACTTGGCTCCCATGGGGCCTGGAAGAAGCCGGCTGCTCGGCCCCAGGGCTGTGGCCACCTGCCGGTGTGAGAGACCAGCATTCCCAGAGCTCTCACTGCAGTCCTTCAGGCTGGGCTCCTGCAGAATGCGCAGCAGAGGAGAAGCGGCCCCTGGTCTCGAGGAAACGTGTGTTTGGCAGTGATCTCGTGTGAGGGGGTCCGTGATGGATGATGTTGCCACGGCCCCACCAGGTATGAGGGGCCTGGGCCGCCGATGGCGGTCGGTGGTCCCCAGATCCTTGGGGCTGGTCGGGCCTCTGGTCCCCGCTGACCCCCTCTTATGCCGTTCTGAAGGCTTAGGGGGCTCTCCGGGGGCAACTTGTCAGGTGTGCCACGCGCCCACCCACCAAGCGCGGCCCGGCCCTGGGCTCCCCGCGGGCAGCGCCAGCCGGCCGGGCAGAACCGTACAGCACCCTGTCGTCTGTGCGCAGGAGGCCTGGTAGAAGCCAGATAGCATCACAGCACCTGTGATTAGGAGGGCAGCTGGCACTGGAGGCCGAGGAACATTTATGAGCAAACAGGAATTACCTCTGTTCTCTGATTATGCAGGTCACGGTGGTTGAACCCTGTCGGGAAGGCCTCAGACCCATTATCTGCTTAAATAGGCCTGGGAAAGAAAACACCGGCAGTCATTAAAAGTGAATTACTTTGTTTTTTGAAGATAGAAGGCCTCCAAAGCCTCACGGTGTGGGGGACGTTGGGGCCTCTCTGTGGGCCACCTGCAAACCAGGAGCTTCAGAGGGAAAAGCTCCCAGGCAGCCACCAGAGACTCGGGCAGGTTGCGAGCTCCCCTGGCGGCTTCTTGGAAAACACTGGATTTTTCAAGCCATTGTGGAAGCTGCCAAGAGCGCACTAGATGGCATGTCGGGCATTTTCTTTACCTGTGAAATAAAGAATTTCTGAGAGCTACAAAATCAGCCTAGATTTGTGGTGTTACATTTAGTAGAGGACTTGTGTTTTCTGAGGCGCGGCCTTTATTTTGCAGAGCGAAATGTTGGGTCAGGGATGATAATTTTCAGTCTCTCCAGACTCAGTGAACATGGCTCCCCCTCACCCCCAATCCTCGGGCTCCTTGGGGATGTCCTAGTCAGGATTGGCTTGTCTGAGCTCATTCGGAAAGGCTAAGGCCTGTATCAGAGAGGGGCGGGCGGCGTCCCCTGGAGAGGTGGCGCCGCTGACGGAGAGCCAGGCCTGAGGGCTGCCCAGACATCCCGTGGTGATGCTGCCTTTGCTGAGCTGGGGGAAGAAAGCCGCTTTACTTGCGGGCCCTTTTTACGTGTTCATCTCCGTGGACACTGGGAACTGTGGGACGTTGAAACAGAACCCAAGCAGGCCTACGATAGAGGCACCCAGGGGCCGAGAGAGGGGATCTTGTTTAATGGGGACGGAGTTTCTGTTGGGGCTGGTGAAGAGCTGGGCGCAGACGGTGCTGACAGGTACACAGCATTGTGAGTCCCTGCAGGGCCCCGACCCGGACGACCCAGCCGGCTAAAACAAGACGCAGCGCCACGTGTGTCTGAGCACAGCGAACACCTGTGGCAGAGTTTGTTGGTTGTTTCCCGACATCCGCTCACCCGCTTGGTCCCGCCGACCAGAGCCAGGCCGGCAGCCAACTGGCGGCACCCAGTTCCGGCTGCTCGCGGCTCCTGGGGGCCGTGGGAAGAGCGCTCGCCAGTCGGAGAGAACCTGTCTGCTTCTGAACCCCTTGCGAGGGTAGGCGCTTACTTGCCCTTTGCCCTTTGCCCCGTTGGCTGGGCTGCGGCGCCCAAGCGCCATCCCAAACCATCATGGGCCTGGGGCCCTGGTGCTCGTGGACCCCAGCCCAGCCCTGGACAGGCTAGGGGCGTAGGAGAGAGAAACAAATGTCTGTCTGTGTGACACTCTGGTTTTGGGGACTCTCCTGTCCCCTCAGCCCTCCAATCCCGACTGGGAGGCTGGTGGCCGCTGTCCAGGCAACGGATGCCGCTAGCAGGCCCCTGTGGGCAGTGCCACACCCGACAGGAGCAGCGAAGGCCACAGGCTCATCAGCAGGGCGCTAGCTTTGTAGCCGAGTCCAGGAGCCGAGTCCCTCCTGCCCTCGACCGGCTGCTCAGCCCCGAGGCCCATGGTGTAGAGAGCGTGGCCCTGCGGTTTTGGCCTTCTGTCCGGCGCTGGCACACGACAGTCAATAAATACCCCTTGAATCAAGAAGGCAGGGGGCCACCCGCAGTCCCCAGCCCTGTGGCAGGCGCCAGATCAAAGAGCGCTTCCTGTGGGACAAGCCACCTTGAACGCTGCTTTGCTGGTCCGGGGAGAGGGGGCTTTGCAGCCCCCGCCGGCCTGTGTCCACGTGCCCCTGGCGAACACGCATTTGTCGGGGCTCTGCCCACATCACGTTCTCGAATACCGCATGGGTCAGACGCGATTCATGTCCCCATGCAAGGCGACCGGGGAGAGGAACTGCCAGGGTGCCAGGGCCGAACCACCGGCTGCCAACAGCATCGCCCTCGCTCCTCGGTCTCTGCTGACCGGTCCCAGATGCAGGGGGAGTGCGCCCAGGCCCCGGGACAGGCAAGCCCAGGAGGGCAGCGAATGGAGAAGGGAGACCCCCATGAGCAGGAGGCCATAGGCTCCGAGGGAAACAGCAAGAGTGGAGTGACTGTGACCGACGTCCGCTGTGCCTGGAGCTGCCTTTATGCGGCCGCACTGCCATTCCCCGCAGCCTCGGCAAGACGGGCGCTGCCCTTCCCCACTGGACCGAGGACGACCTTGCCGCTCAGAGAAGTGAAGTCGCTTGCCCGAGGCCGCCCAGTCGGTGTGTGCTGACCCTGGGTTTGCCCCCACCCCTGCCCCCTGGCTCTGTGTGCCCTGACTTTCTCCCCGGCGCCCGCACCTGTCCCTCCTCCCTTACCCCTACTGCACAACATCTTCTCCCAGACTCGGCTGAGCTACAGCGGCCTCGGGAGACCTAGAGGGTGTGCTTTCTGCACCTCATGGGTCTGGAGAGCCTGGACTGAGGAGGTACACATGCGGGGGCGGGGGGGGGCGTATTCTGTTGGTTCGATGATCCCAGGGGCACCTGGGTGGCTCAGTGGGTTGAGCGTCCGACTCTTGGTTTCTGCTCAGGTCATAATACTGAGCCCTGCATCAGGCTCTGCCTTCAGTGTGGTGCCTGCTTCCTTCCTTCTCCCTCTCTTTTTGCCCCTCCCCTTCCCTAAAATAAGTAAATCTTAAAAAAAGAAAATATGCACCTAAAACTAAAACAGTGTTATATGTCAATTGGATCTCAATAAAAGAAGAAAAAGAAACCACACGTGTGATCTATTTCTCTCTCAAAATCCCTGTTTGCACTGCCCACACGCCTCTCTATTCGGTGTTCTGGAATATTTACTCCAACAGAAGGGTTAGGAAGTGGGCATGTGGTGGTCTGGACCTTGGATCAGTGTCCTGCATGATTCCTCAAGCCCCCCGCCCCATCCCTTCCCCCAGCCACTGAAAGGAGACAGCTGGCATCCAACCTGCCTCCTCACGCTGCCATTAAGGCTGCACATCTTCCGTCCAGGATGAGGCTCCAGGTGGTGGCTTTGGTCCCACCCGCCTTGGCCTTACCTTACCTCGAACGTAACCTCATGTATTCACGTGCCTTTTACATTATATGGTTTATGTACTTGTTATTCTTCTCTTCCTGCTACAATGTAACTCAGGAGGATGGAGATTCCCGGGCTTTGTTCACATGTGTCTCAGTGCTTGGAACCCTGTGAACCCTCTCTAACTTACAGCAGGTATTCAGAAAAGTCTGGTTGAATTAATGACTGCAGGAGTTGCTATAATTCTCTGTTGGGGGGGTGGGGGGCTACAGTGTCACACAGGCCCCAATCCCAGGGCATATGTGGGACTCTGATGACCCCCCCCCAAACATTTCATCACCAGGATAAACCCACCAGGGTGGTAAGAAGTGCTGAGGACATGTTGCAGCCCCAGGGGAAAAAAAGAAAACAAAATTTGCATTTGCTTTACAGATTAGTCTATTTTAGAAAAACTGCAAGTTTCCTGTCATGGTGTTGGCCTCTCGGTTATGAAAAGCCAGAGGCTCGCGGCCCCGCCTGGGCCTCAGCTTGCAGGAGGCAGCTAAGCCTCCCCGCCCGCCGCCTGCCTGGAGCTCAGGGCCCGCTCCGGGGGAACCGGGCCGCCCTCCTCTCCGCACTAACCCCTCTCCCAGACGACCCTGGTTCTCCTTTTTCTAGTCTTATTTCACGACAGAAGGGAAATTTTATGCTCGGAAGAAAGGACGTGAGTGGGGAAGGTGGAGGGGAGGACTAGCCGCCGGCGGGAGAACGCGAGGCATTTTGACGAAAGTGGGTGAACGTGGAACCCTAACCGCAGGCGCCGCGCCGGGCCCCCGATTCCCACTGCCTCTGCCCGGCGCCCCCAGACCTCGTGGGAGCGTCTCAGGCGCCCCTTTCCCACCCTGGGGCGGCGAGGTCAGGACAGCCCGAGCAGCAGAGGCGACGGGTCACCGCGTCAGCCGCAGGGCGGGAGCCCCCCCCCCCCCCCCCCCCCCCCGCGGCGGGCCCCCCCCCCCCCCCCCCCCCCCCCCCCCCTCGGCGACCACAGGCGACCACACCTCGGCCCGCTGGCCCGCCCGCCCCCCGCGCCCCCGGCCTGACCCCGCGCCCCGCCGCCCCGCCGAGATAAGGCGGCGGGGCTTTGTTCCTCCCCCCAGCTGGGTAAACCGCGCCCGCCGACCCCCGCTCCCCTCCCCCGCCGAGGCCGCCGGAGCGCGGGCGGACAATGGCCCGGAGGAGCCGCACACTGTCGAACCTTGTGCACACCTGCGGGCGGCAGGTGCGCGGGGTCGGCGCGGGGCCGGGGGGCGGGGATCTGGGGGCTCGGGGGCTCCGGGGAGGCCTCGGAAGGGGGAGAAGACCCGCCCCACCCGCCGGCCGCCCCGCTCGCTGACCCGGCGAGGGGGAGGGGGTTTCCCGGCGTCCAGTTGGGGACACACCTGGCGCGTGATTTACGAAGTGAAAGTGTTAAGCGAGGCCACCAGCTGGAGGCCCGACCCGGCCTTGTGAGTTTTATTAGGTGCCCCATTATGGAAAATAAACTTTAATCCGACCATAAAACCAATCTGAAAAACGTATTTGCCCTTGTGGCGTGGAACAGCGCGCCGGTCCGGGCGGGGGTCACGCCTCCCGGGGAGACACTGGCCGCGGGACTTTGATACCGGATGGGGCCGCGCGCCTGCGGGGCGCCCCCACGTCGCCCCCACCCGGCGGCCCCGCCTGCGAGCCCCGCCCCGCCCAGCCGCACCCCCTGCGCCACTCCCACCGCGCGGCGGGCCGCCCCCCAGCCCCGCAGCGCAGCCCCGGCCTGGCCGCCCCAGGCCCCGGGCGCAGGGGAGGCCGCGGGGCCGAGTTACCCCGCAGGCCCCGGGGGCGCCCCACGGCCCCCGGCCTGGAGTTCGGGGCCGGCGCTCTGCAGCGCAGCCTCGGATCGCGGGGGCCCTCCGGCGCCGGTCCACGGCCGCCCCTCCCGGCCCTTGCCTGTGCTTTGGATTTTCCACAGCAAGTCTGGCCCGTCTTGCAGGAAGGGGGCTTGGGAAGGAAGGGGGAAGGGGCGGCGGGAAGGAGAGGGACGGAGGCCTGTCTGAGCCACCCGCAGTGCCCGTGGGTACTGTTCACTGGGCCTGGGCAAAAGGTCTCTGGGATCTTGTCGCCTCCCCAAACTGAAAGTCTGTACCCACTGGAAAGCTCCTTCCCGCGCCTCCCAGGCCCTGACGACCCCCTCCTACTCTCCGCGAGAGCCGCGTGGGCTCATTTCAGCGGCACAAGGTCCTCAAAGTGCATCCGTGCGGGGCAGGTGGCAGGACTTCCTCCTCAAACGCCGAATAAGGCCCCATCGTGCCCGCGTAGTCCTGCTTCCTCGGTTCCACCACCGACTCCGCGGCGCCTCCTCCCCGCGATCCCTGCGAACACCGCAGCCGCGAGCACGCGTGGGCACACCTCTCTTCCCGCTCGCGTGTCCAGGGCTCGTGGATGCACAACCAGAAGCAGGACTGCTGGGTTCTTGTCTCGTGTTTTCCAGGAAACTCCATCCTGTTTTCCGCAGCGGCTGCATCGTGCATCGTGGTACGCTCTTCCCCGCAGTGCACAAAGGCCGCGTCTCCACATCCTCCCCGATGCTGGTTATTCTGTTTTCGTTTTCTGCAATAGGAGGTGTGGGTGAGGGGTGCTATCTCGGTGTGGTTTTCATCCGCATTTCCCTGCGGCGTCTGTACGTCCACCTCAGAGGAATCTCTATTCAAGCCCTTTGCCTATTTTTAAACCGGATTCCTATGTCTGTTGTTGAGTTGTATGCGTTTTTACATTTTGGCATATTAACCCCTTATCAGATGGATGATTTATAAATATCTTCTCCCAGTCCTGGGTTGCCTTTTCATTCTGTTGACTGTTCCCTTTGCTGTGGAAAGTTTTCAAGTTTGATATGATCCCATTGGCCTATTTTTGCTTTTGGTGTCCTAGGAAGTCTCTTAAGCTGATCTTGCCAAGCTGACTTCCCTCGGGGGCTGGGATATGGAAGGCCCACCTCACAGGGGACAGACACTGCCTCTAGGTTCTAGTCGTTTCTGCCCTTCTCAGACTCTGCCTATTAAAGCTTCTGTAGGGGCCTGGGCCCCGGGCCACCCGCCAGGGCTGAACAAGCGACCTGTGGGCCATCCCCAGGAAGATACTGCAGACTGGTTTCCTTGTCACGAGAAGGCCGTGTCCACTTCCTTCTGTACATGCTGGAACACTGCCCGAGCCGTGTCTCCCTTCTGAGAACGAAGGAGAACCTCCCGCTAGCGTGAAGAGGAGCGCGCTCAGGCTCCGGCCCTCGGTAGGCAGGGGTCCGGTCCGGCTGGGGTTCCCGGAGGAGCCGGCTCCACTTTGGCTGGGGAGCCTCGCTGGGGACCCAGCCCCCGGGGCTGCAGGGTCTCCACTGGCACCCTCGCTGTGGTGGAAATCGGAGAGGCCACCGCGATGCCCCCGTGGAGTGTGGCTTTGTGTCCCTGGACCCGTGCTGCGAGGACCTGACTCCAGGTCGTGGAAGCAGGGTCCTGGGTGGGGCTGCAGACCTCTCACCCGCCTGGCGCGGTCAGCGGGGTGGGGGGCGAGGCGGGGGAGCAGGGCCTGGCGGCCGTTCATTAGGTGGAATGCATTGTTCGCGGCGCCCGGAGTGGGTGAGGACGAGCCAGTGATTATATTTAAATTTGCTATAATTGATTTGGGGAAGAGCTACTGTGACAAGAACGAATTGATCATTAAATTTATTAGCGAGATAAATTCCGCCGCGATTAGGCAGCTGGCTGCAGGCGCTGGGGCCGGGCCTCCCTCCGCCAAGTCCCCGCGCCAAAGGCGCGCGCGCTCTGCGGGCGGCGGCGGGGTCAGGACGCTCCGCGGCCTTCCGGGCTCCGCTTCCCCGCGCGCCGGGCGAGCCGGCCCTCCCGACCCGCAGGCGGTTCCGTCCCGGGCCGGGGGGCACCCGCAGGCCCCGCTGCCCTGCGCCGAGCCGGGGGCGGCCCCGGACCGAAGGCAGCCGGGGAAGAGATTGCTTCGGGGTAAGCAGCTCCGATGTGTTCGAAATTAAAGCGCCTGGACGCAGACGGCCAGGGTTTGGCTTGGTTTTGATCCCGCCGAGGCATCTGTGTTTCTCGTCTCTCCCTCCGCAGCCGCCCTCTCCGGTCGCCACCCGCCTTCTCGGGGCCCTCGGGCTTCCCACCCGTTGCCCAGCCAGTCCCCGGCCCCCCAGAGCACCTTTGGACCCGCCGGGCCGCGGCCCGAGCCCTGCCCGCAGCTGCTGCCGCCGGCTCCGGCTGCGCCCGCCCGGCCTCGGCTGACGTTGCGCTTTAGGGAACGAGCCGGGCTGATAACGAGCTGCCAGGGAGGACATTAATCTCGCCCCGGCCCGAGGTGGAGGAGTGGCCCGCCGGCCCGCGGTAATCACCCAAATGAAACGCCTGGCCCCTGTGAACTCATTCATCGGCGGGGAGGGGGGCGGCGAGGGGCGCGCGGGGGCCCGGGAGGAAGAGGGAGAGACGAAGGACGGAGGAGGGCACGAGGGAGGGAGGGAGAAGCCGCCTGCCCCGGCCGCCCCGCCGCCTCTGCTCTCGGCCCACGAGCGGCCGCGGCCCGGCGTGCGGGGAAGCGGAGCGCCGGGCGCGCAGGTGGAGCGCGGCGGGCTCGGCCGGTGATGGGTGGCGCGGGCCGCGGGAGGGATCGGTCCAGAGCCGCCGCAGGCCCGGCGAGAGGCGATCGGGTCGCCCGCCCTGTCCTTGCGGACCCATGCACAGGCCCCAGGAACTTGGCTCCTGACCGGAGCCGGGGAAGGGTCCTGCGGGAGAGGGGCCGGGAGAAGCCCGGGGTTACTCGAGGCCCTCGGACCCCCAGTCGCCAGGAAAATCATCTCGTCGTTTTCAAGCTTATTTGCTGAAACATTGGATTGTGTGTTTCCACGCCCGTGAAGCAAGAGCCTCAAGGAAATGAAACACTGAATACTTGGGTCCAAAGTTGCTCTCCTGAGATTCACGCACTGGGACGCGCGCTGACCCTGGTCTCAGGTATTTTTACCGACATTTGGCAGCTAGGACTCCCGGCGCGGGACACAGCCCGGGAGAGGGGGTGCTCTTGTCATTCTGGTTTGCACCTTTTGCTGTCACTCGTGGAATCCGCCACACCCCGTCACTTCCGCAACAAAACAGTACAGCGCTTTGCTAACTCGCTCCCCAAAGATCTGCACTCGCGTCCAGTAAAAAACCAATTTATTTTACATTCCATCATGGGCGATGGGAGAAGCTAAATAATAATTTAGCATGCATAATTAGACGCTTCTTTATATATATATATAAATACAATATACAAAAATAAAGACAGTACAGTTTTGAGACTTCCAGCAGTTTGAATGCTCATGACATAAAGTTCCCCCTAAGACAGGTAAGCACAAACATTCTCCCTTTTTCAATACTCAGCAGAACGGCAATTCTGGAGGTTTCAAGCCTTCCGGGTCGTCCAAGGCTGTAGGCTCGCGCCTTCTCCTTTCGGGAAGAGCGGGTGGGAGGCTCCCTCTGGTAGTGCTCAGCTCTTCTCACAAACACTACCCCCCAACACTAACCAAAATTAAATAAAAAAGAGCAGGAGTTCAAGCTTGAACCCGCTGGACCTCCCTCTCTCTGTCCCTTGAAGAGCAGCCCAAACGGGCAGCCCCAGAGGGACGGCGGCCTGGCTCACAGGCCTGCGGGGCTGGGCCTGGACAGGCCGGCCGGCTGCTGGCTGCCTGGGGCGCGGGGCCCCTACTGGGGCAGGGGCTGGTGCCCGGGTCCCCCGGGCCGCGGAGGTGGCGAGTCGGCCTCGGAGGAGCAGTCGGAGGAGACGGCATGGGTGCTGGCCCCGTTGCTGTAGGGGAAGTGGTCCTCGTCCTCGTCGTCCTCTTCGTCCTCGGGGTCACTGTCCCTCAAGTCCCGCAGGCGGCGTGCGCTGCCTTTGTCCCCGACCGCCGGAGGCCCCAGCAGCTCCTCCTCTCCCTTGTCCTCTGCGCCGCCACCTTTGCTGGCGCCCCCGACCCCCTTCTGCTTCTCGGCCTCCTGCGCCGCCTGCTCCTTGGCCTTTTTGCTGCGTTTCCACTTCATGCGCCTGTTCTGGAACCATATCTTCACCTGAGAGCACGAGAGGCTGTGAGGAAGCGGCCACCTCCGCCCCCCAGCTCCGGCGCCTGCACCTCGTGCTGCGGGGGCGGGGGGGAGCCGAGCTGCCCAGGAGTGGGCTTCAGAGTAGGGGACATGGAAGCTCCAGGGGGGAGCAGCTTCCCACCACCTGGGCATCAGCAAAGCCAGGAGTGGGGCTGGGGGTTTCCAGGTAAGCTCAGACTCGGACCTCCACTGCCAGACTCCCGTCCTTTCCTAGGGCTGCTCTCCCACTGCCCGGGAAGGGCCAGAGCAGCCAGCGTCCATACCTGTAAATCTCAAGATGTTCCCTCTCTTTCTGGAATAAAATTTCTCGAACGTGGCCTGGGGACCATAGCTTCAGAGTGGGGAGTGCGTGGAGGGGTCCTTCAAGCACAGAGTTCGGGGTCTGACCTCGGCCTACTGGATCAGACCTCTGGGCTTGGTGTATGAACCCCAGTGAGGCCAACGCGAACTCTCCCCCCCCACGTCAGTCTCCCCCTAAAGTCAGGAGGCTCCGCTCCAGGTGCCAGGCATGCAGAGGGAAGAGTGTCCCCTAGGAGGCCGGGTGGCGTTGCAGTGGGGGCTGCTGCGTACCTGGGTCTCCGTGAGCATCAGCGATGTGGCCACCTCGAAGCGCTTGGGCCGAGACAGGTACTTGTTGAGCTTGAACTGGTGCTCCAGCTCGAGCAGCTGCTGGCTGGTGAAGGCCGTGCGCGGCCTGCGGCACTTCCCCAGCAGGCTGGACTGTGCCTGGGCTGGGGCAGAGACGGGTGTGAGGCCCACAGCCTGACACTGTCTTCCAACCCCCCGGGGGGGGGCCAGCACCCCAGGGCCACCACCCCAAGGCTGCCTCCTGGCCTCCCAGACCCTGCTGAGTCGCTGCTCTTCCTTTAGTGTCAGCGCCCTCTCCCCAAGGGACCCGATGTCCGGTCGAGGCCCTGGAGCCCAGGACCTGGATACCTGGGATAGACATACGGGTTTGGGTTTAATGGGGCTTTTTTTTTTTTTTTTTAAACTCAGAGTCTGGGTGTTCTGATTAAAGAGAGCCTGTCACCCAGGGCAGCCCTCCTCATCTGGGGGCGGGGGGGTGCCATGCAGAAGCTGACAGGCTGGACAGTGAGGCTGGAGGGGTCCCGCTCCTTTCACTCCTCGCCCAGCCTCCCCCAGCTCAGCCACAAATACAAACAGGTCTGGGAATTACCAGCCCCATTTCCTCCTGACCAGCAAGGAAATCCTACGGGATTCCCACCACCACCTCCTCAGCTACAGAAGAAGTAGGACAAAGGCCAAGAGAGGAGGAAGGAGGGAAGGAGAAGGGCCACATCTTGGGCCACATGAGAATCCATCCCACTCCCCACTGAAAATTCTTCCTGACAGCCCCGCCTCCAGGGTGCAGAGGAGCAAAGCGCCCGGACACTGGGAGCCTTTCCAGGACAGTTCTCACTTCACAAATTGAAGGCTGAGGCAAAGCGAGGGTCCAGCTTTCTGAACGTGCAAGGAGGTCCCTTGGCTGAATTTACATAATTTCACACAGTTACATCACAGAGAATTTTATGAGCTCAAAACGAGACTTCCCTTGATTTCCCAGGAGCCTGACAAGTGTTAGACAATAAAGGAAAGGGAAGGAGAGAGGCCAGCCGGTAGGCTGGGCTCAGGCCCCCCGGTGGGGGGGGCAATTTGTTTTACGGGAAGGCCCACGCCCCCAGCTTTAGTTAAATGAGGCCCCAATTCCCAACTTGACAATACATTAGAACTTTAATTAAAACACTGGCTCCAAAGGGACGGTTTGGAAAGCGCATCCAGCAGGAGAGACAACCGACTGAAGGAAAGCAAACGGGTTTTTCTGCGACCAGAGGAAGGGACTCTCAGAACACATTCCCGCATCCTGGCCTGTTTATTATCGCCTTTTAAGATTTGATATTTAGAGTCTTTTCTAAACTTAGAGCCGGCTGGATTTAATTCTGCTACCTGTAAGTCAAGATTAGAAAACAGGGATGGGCGGAAGGGATGTGACTTTCACCAATTTTCTGAGCGACCTTGAGCCAGGCCCAGGAAGAGCGTCCAGGGTTTAGCTGACCCTGGATCTGCAAGTTCAGATATGTTCGCCCCAAGCTGAAAGGTGAGTCCCGGCTTTCCCTGCTGCAGATCCGAAGGAGCTGACTTCCACCTGGATGGGCTGCATGGCCATTAGGGTCTTCTGGGAGCTGAGCTGGAGAAAGCCTGTGGTGGCTAGGGGCAAACAGTCCGAAGGCTGGGATTTTCTCACCCGCCTGTGACTTCTCCAGCTCTCAGGCCCCTCGCTTTTCTCTGTTTAGTCACAACCGTGGTTTCTAGCTGAGGAATCTCAATTCCGCCAAGTGTTTATTTTTGTTTTCTTTTTTGCTTTTTCTTCTCCTATGCCTGCATCTCCCCAGTCTAAGCACATCCACTCAGAAGGAAACAATGGGGTCTCTTTGTTTGGGCGTTCTGCGGCAGAAAGCACGAAGTCTCATGCATCAGCCTCTTCGTAGAGCCCCGGTGGGGCGAGCAGAGGGGAGATTGAGACTCCCCAGAATGCCAACCCCTTGTGCCCATCCAAAAAGTCGGGTGGGCTCAGGCCTCCCGGAGATGTACCACCTGCCTGGCAAGCAGGCTGCCCACAACCCGGCAGCTCCCAGGCTGGCGCAGCTCCCAGGCTGGGTCTGGCCAGCCGACGCTCGCTCCTGTCTTGGGGAGGGGTTCACTCTGTAATGGGAGCCTCCAATTCTGGGCAGGCACCTGCCAATCCCTACAGCAGGGTTTGGGAAAGAGGCACATCTCCCCTTCCACAAGAGCCCACCAGGGCTCTGTTCAAGTCTGGCCATCTGCCTGCTGGGCATCACACCGTGGCCCAAGCACCCTTACAGAGGCGGCCAGAACCTCCGCAAAGGGCCAGAGCAGAGCCAGGGACCTGGCCTTGAGGCCCTGGCCTCTTGAAGCCCATTTCTTGTTCTCTGCTCCTGAATCTCTCCTCCTGAGAGGGGCTGGGGTGGGGGTGGGGGGTCTCTCCAGAACCCATAATGCGGTACCTAATTCAAGTGCGTTTTCCTGGAGATAAGCCCCTGGTTTAGGTGGCCTCGATCCCCAGGCCGGCCTAACTTGGGTGTTCGCCGTTGACTCGCCTTTCCCCACCACTCCCTTCCCGCCGGTTAATCATTAGATTTTAGTCTCACACCTCCAGCTGCCCCTTCCCGTTAGGAAAGAAAGAGAGCAGGGCCCGCGCGTGGCCATTTTAATCCTTTCGCGGCCAGTCCCACAGCGTGCAGTCCATATAGTCTTCGCGGGCCCCGGGCGGAGCCCAGGCGGCTTCGCGGCGCTGCCACCCGCTCTCAGAGCCGAGAGCAAGGAGAAGGAGGCGCCGGGTGGAGGAGGACGCGCGGGAAAGCCAAGTGCCAGGACTCCCCTCCCCCATCTCTCCCGCCCTTCCTCCGCGGGCGCGGGGGCCCGCACGGTACTCACAGTTAAAGTCCGGCATCTTGGGCAGGATCATGCCCGCGGTGGACGCACGCAGCCACTGGTCCAGCTGGAAGGTGCCGGCGCCCAGCTTGATGGGGTCGGCGGGGTGCGCTGCGTGCGCGCCCTGCACCTGCGGGTAGGAGTAGGAGAGCGCCGGGTGCTGGCCGGCCAGCGCGGCCGCCGCCGCCGCCGCCGAGTAGCCGTAGACCGGGTGGCCGTAGAGCGCCGCCTGCGCGGGGAGCCCCGCGCCGCCCTGCGCGCCCCCGGGGTGCAGCCCCAGCGCCAGGCCCCCCGCGGCGGCGCTCTACGGCCACCCGGTCTACGGCTACTCGGCGGCGGCGG
>ML093307.1:0-23463 GCA_003697995.1 Taxidea taxus jeffersonii | reverse complement strand
GGCGCGGCGGCGAGGGGCTCTCGGCGTGCAGACGGTCGGCCGGTGCCGCGGGCGGCTCCGAGGACGCGGGGCTGCAGCTGCCGCTCGCCCCGCCGCTCGCCCCGCCGCCGCCGCCGCCGCCTGGACCGGCCGCGGCGGCCGCGAGCGACGTGACCAGGGCCAGCGGCGCGGTCTGCGCCGAGGCCGCTCGCGGGGGGTCCACCGCCAGCAGCGCATCGATGCGGAAATTTTTGGATTTTTCCATCGGCTCGTCTGGGGCTGGCGAGCGGGGCCGGGCGGCGGGTGGCGCGGCCGGGTGCGGGCTCGCGGAGTCCGTGCGCGGCGGCCGCAAGCCCCGGGGTTCGGTATTGTTATGGTGATTATTTGCCAATAATCAAAGTCGCCGCCGGAAACTCAGCCGAGGGTGACCATGGTCCGGGCGCCTCCTCCGGGCGGGCCCCGCCCCGGGCCGCGCTCGCACAAACTCGCACGCGAGTGCCTGGACGCACCGGGCCGGGGAGCCCGGCTCTGTGCGCTGGACCCTCGGGCGACCGCGCCGAGGCCGCTGGCGCCGTAGTGGGGACCCGCGCCCCTCCGCGCACTTGAAGCGCAGCGCGGCCGCGGATTGGCGCGCTCGGCGGGGGCTCGGGGAGGGGCGCCGGCCCGGCCATTGGCCGAGGGGCGCACCTGTCACCGTCCCAGCCGCCCGCCGCCCCGCCCCTGCGCCGCGGGGTCCTAAACAACCGGGGTGCCGCGCCGCGATGGCTGGGCGGAGACCGCCCTTGCCACACTCGGAGGCTCAGCCTAGGGACCCTGTTCGCCCTCCTGCAAGTGCCGAGCGGAAGTGCGGGCGCGGGCACCTCTGGGTGCCCGTGTGGGCCCCGCCGTCCGAGCCCAGCTCCTCAGACACGCGGCCCGGCTCTGGCCTCGGCGGCCCCTGGAGCCAGCGGGCCGCGTCTTCTCGCGCCCCTTCGCCAGCTCCTGAGTTCCTGCTCTTCTGCGTCGGGGATCCCGAGTTGCTTGAAGATCCGGCTGCTTGGCTCAATGAGGGCAGTACCACCACGACCACACCGGTCCCCAGGCCCTGCTCCTGGGTCTCCAGGGTGCCCGGGAGCAGATTGTGTCCCTCTCATCTCCGGGAAGTCCCGTGCGTTCCAGGTGTCCTGTGTATGTGTGTGAGCGAGTTTGCCTTCCACTAGTCCTCGCCTTGAGCCCCTGCCCCGTCCAGGCGGAGAGGGCAGGGTCTGTGAGCCCCGCCGCCTGCAGGACCCAGGTCGACTTGGAGACGTTGCCCATCTGCCAGTGACAGGATCCTTGGTGACAGAGCGCTTCTTCTCTGCGGAAGGACACCCATGGGCATGCAAGAGACAGCACCCACCTCGGTTCTGGAGAGCCTGCGGGAGCCGGGAGTCCTCCCGAGGCCGGTCATCCTGACCCTGGTTAGTCCCCAGGCAGGAAAATGCAGCCTCTCTCCTCTCCCTACTTGCAGCCTGGGAACTCGGCGAAAGGGCTTCCCCTGGCCTTCCTCCTGGTAGTGGAGTGAGAATCCATCCTTCACGCCCACCCCTCCTGCCCCCCATACACACACTTCAAATATTTACAGTTAAAGCACTTCCAAGGGCTTTTCTGAAGCCGAAAGAATCAACAGGCAGGTCGGGGAGTCCCGCAGCCCCCAGCTCGAGGCTTTGTCAACAGCCTCACTAGAACAGCTCTCTGGCCCCAGCAGGGGAAAGAATGCAGGAGGGGCTGTTGGTCCTTGAAGCCAGCTTCCTAAGCAGGTGAGAGGTGAGTAAAGGACAGGCTGGGGGCTGTGGGAGGGGCAGAGGAGGAAGGAAAAATCAGGGCAGGTAAACTTTATTTTTTTTAAAGGTTTTTATTTATTTATTTGACAGAGATCACAGAGAGGCAGGCAGAGAGAGGAGGAAGCAGACCCCCCGCCGAGCAGAGAGCCCGATGTGGGGCTCGATCCCAGGACCCTGGGATCATGACCTGAGCCGAAGGCAGAGGCTTTAACCCACTGAGCCACCCAGGTGCCCCTAAACTTTAAAATTAACAGATTAGGTTGCTACAAGAGGGATTTTTTTTTTTTTTTTTAAGGTAAGTGTAGGGATCGCTTAGTTTCGCTTCAAAAGGCTTTTTGCCTTGCCAGGAGTTGACTGCAGTGATTCTATTGGCAAGAGCTGAGATTTTTTTTTTTTTCTCTTCATTAAAACAGGGTAGTTTGGAGACACACAATACTAGCTGGAAATAGGAGGATAGCAATGGGTAAGGGACAGCGATGGGAATAAATATTATATGGCTTTGCAAAAACCAATAGTAATTTGTAAAGTAGAAATTACAGCATTTACATGGTATTGGCTGGTCTTTAGATGCTGTCTCTGGGGCGGTGAAAATGAAGTCCAGCCTTTAAGCAGATAGGGGAGAGAGCCCTTACATTTCCTGAACACAGCCCCATGCCATTTGCTTTCTAGAATTCTCTTCTTTAATCTTCACTGTGACACTAGGAGAAGGATTTTATCCTCTCCATTTCAGAGAGCAGAGGTGCCAAGAGTTTGAGACTCTTGTCCCCAGCAAACCGCTAAGCCTCGTAGTTGGAAGTGGGACCAAGTCTGATGCTGGGGCCACACAGCTGTCACCTGCTGCCCTAGATGCTCAGGGGTCCCTAGCTCTGTTTCTTCATGCCTACCCATTCGCTTTAGGGAAGGAGGGTTTATGAAGGCGACCTGAGATTCTTGGCCACCTGTTCTGGGCAGGAAGCCCTTCACCCTGCGAGGCCAGTAATGACATGTTGGCTGTCATTCTGCCTCCCCAGGAGAGCCTTGGCCTCCACCTCTGATAGGGGCTCGCTCTAAGGCTGACTGCCTTTCTCTGCCTTCCCCTCCATCTGCTGGCTGGGCCTCCTGCGATGGAGAGCAGTGATTTAGGAGGCTGGGAGAAGGGAGTGAATGAAACTCCCCAAGACTGATCTTGGAGAGCCTGCCGCCTTCTTTTCTACTCAAAATATGCACAGCCAGGGATATTTTAGTTGGGAACAGGGTACAGTCTAAACACAATAAATGCTCCCATTTCTTCAACCAGATCATTGTGTTTTAGAGCCCCCAGGGTGACTGATTTCACCCCCTCTTTGTTCCACAGTTCCGGTTGCTCCTAAACGCCTTAAAATCCGCCGGGGGGCGGGGCAGGCAAGCGCGTCCCTCCCCTTAAGACCGGCGGGGAGCACTTCCTGGAAGCGTGGACTGGACAGGTACGTGGGGATCCCGCAGGCGAAGGTTCACCTGGTTTTACCCCCAAGGCCATACCACCTGTGGGAGCACCCAGGAAGGCATTCCAAGAAGCACTAGGCCCTCCGGGGGGGGGGGGGGCGTCCTAGTCCCGCCACCCCCAACTGCTGTGAGACTGGATGCCAGTGCTCTTTTATTTTTATGGATTTCTGTTTCTTTGTTTAGAGAAGTCGGGGTTAGGCCAAATGTACTCTATGGGGCCAAAGGGCTTTAAAATTATCGTATATTCTGTTGATGTTAAGAAAAAGTTAATACAGATGAGAGGTTTTCGGGGAAGTCGTATGGAAAGAGAGAGGGCAGAGAAGGAGGGAGAGCTCTTGGAAGTTTGGGGTCTTTGTGTGGTTTATGAGGTGTGAAGCTGAGCGCTGGGGCTCTTCCTGTCTCCAGCATCTGTACTGATCTAGCCCAGCTGGCTTTGAAGGTTTGGGGCAGACGGGAGCAAGGCTTGCGTCCGCTGGAGGCCCTCACCCTCCCTCGCAGGAGATCAAAGGTCTGGTCCCAACAATACTCCCAACCCCAGTCTCCAGGTGACTCTCCAACAGCCCCAGGGCAGCTGCCGCCCGGCCGACTGGGGGAACCCTCGATTTCCTGAGCAAGCACATTTCATCAGCTCCCCCCATCTTAGCCCCTTCCCTGCCAGGCATGGCACCCCTTTTCTCTCTCCACAGTCTCCCTTCAAGATACTGAATGCGCCTGCAGTCATCCTTCTCTCACGACATAGAAAGGTGACTTGGTGGTTTATAACAACGACTACAAAAGAAAAAGCTGTCTGTAACCTATGTCTATGCATATCCGGAGTTACGAACCCATGAGGTTAGGAATAAAACCCATATAGTCACCCATCCCGAGGCTGGGAGGCAGGCATCATTCCTTATCAGGCACATATCGCTTTCTCCCGTGTGAGCGGGGCAGGCAAACCCAACACCACCTGGGAGGGCACTGGGCACTGGGCAGCAAGACTTCCTCCGCGGCCCCTGCACTCTCCCCCCTTCCCCCAAGTCCAGGGAGATGCTCCAAGCCCAGAGCCTCCTGGGGTACCAGGCCGGCTAGGCCTGGGGTCAAGCAGGTGTGTGTGTGGGGCTGTTGGTGGAGAGTACGGTGGGAGGGAGGGCTAGGGTCACCGGAAGGCAAGCCCAGGGGTGAGGTTAGGGAGGCGGAGGAGGGGCGGATCCGTGCAGGTGGCCCCTCCCCCCAACAGCAGAGCCGCTGGACTAAAGGTATCAGGTTGTTAGCGCTGCCCTTTGATCTGCTGACCTCCTTCCTGACCCGGGGGCGGGGGCGCCCAGCCTGGAAAGGGGTCTGGAAAGGGTGGGACCCCGCTGACCAAGGGCTCCAACTAGAGGTGGGCCCTGCCGGAGGCGCTGGGTGCCTTTTCTCAAGGCCCCCTCTTTGCTGGCCTCGCCCTTTACACCTGAATTTCGTGTCACATCTTTAGAAATGCAGCCAGAGGCCCCTGGGGCTTGACCCTAAGGGAGCCCCCCTCTCAGGTGCCCAAGTTGCAGGTCTGTCCCTGTGAACCAGGCCCAGCCCCAGGTGCAAATAACCAGCCTAACAGGAGGACAGGAGGATCCTGCAGGATTTAAGTGCCTAAAATCCAGCAACCCTAAAAGTCCTCTATTTGGGGACATTTTCTCCAGATACAAAAATATCTGCTTTATGCTCAGAACTTGGGCAGTCTCCCTGCTTCCGTGGACACCAAAGAGAAGGGACAGGTCTTGGTGTGTGTGTGGGGGGGTGATGCTCAGCCCCTGCCCTTCCTGTGGCACCCACATTTTCCTTCTAACCCAAAATTCCGAAAGGGCTTCCAGCTTCTCTGTTGCACAAATTCGAAGCTCCAGGTGACAAAGAGAAACAAATTCCTCCCAAGACATCGGGGAGCATGGGGAAGGTCACCGGAGCCGCTTTAGTCAAGCTGGGGAACTACAGTCTTCAACAGAGATGGAGAACTTTCCCCAGGTAGCTTCTATTTTTGATAGAGGATTTTAAATTAATTTCAGGTTCACTCTTTCACTGTCGTCAGGAGCAAGGTAGAGAATCCATTCGCCCTGCGCCGGAAGTCAGCCTTTCCAGCTTTTTGCAACCTTGGTGGCCCCAGTCCCATAAGCTAACACCTGAGCTGCCCCTCGTGGGGAGCGGGCGCCGCCGCCGCGGGGCTTTCTTCGCTTGGGACTGGGCCCCCCCCCCCCCCCCCCCCCCCCCCCCCCCCAAAGAGGGCGCCCGGGGGGGGGGGGTTCCCAAAAGGCCCCCCGGGGGCCCCCCCCCCCATGGCAGGCGAAGGAGAGGGGGAGCTCCGAGGGCGACTCTGCGCCTGGGCTGACCAGACCCACCCAGGGTGCGGGGTGCGCCCCCAGCCTGGGCCGCCGCCGCTCGCCAGCAGGCAGGGGCTGTGGGGGAGAAGCACAGATAAAATGCTGCTCGCCGTGCTTTAATGCTTTGGTCTGTGAACTTTTTAGTGCCTCGCGACTCGATTGCGGCTGGAGCGTCGCGGTAATGCCCCATCCCGGCGGTAATGGCAGGAAGTCTCCGCTGATCGTCTCCTTGGTAGTGCTGAGGCGGCAGAAGCCGGAGCGAGAGCGACAGGAATTCCTTCTCGTGCCATTTCCCAGAGCTGGGGGTGGGGATGTCCCCGAGCCTGGCAAGCGGGCCTGTGGTCAAGCTCTCCTCTCACCGCCCCGCCCCGGACTCGTCCACAGGGGCACCCCCCAGGCCCAGGGACAGAACTCAGGCCTGGAGGCTCGGAGGGGGCTCCGGCCGGGGTGGTTGTTTGCAGGAAGGACGGGGCGGGCTCGCCCAGCACGCGATTCCCCGGCTCCTTCCTTAGGCAGCTCCCGCCTGCCGC
This sequence comes from Taxidea taxus jeffersonii, assembly GCA_003697995.1. Lineage (NCBI taxonomy): Eukaryota > Metazoa > Chordata > Mammalia > Carnivora > Mustelidae > Taxidea > Taxidea taxus. Next base: position 17,364 of record ML093307.1, on the reverse strand, counting down.
GGCCCAAATCACAGCCCCGCCGCCTTTGCGAAGGGCCTGGGTGGGAGCGCGCTGGGCCGGGCCGAAGGAAGCTGCCGTACCCGGAGCCCACTGCCTGCGCTCCCGTCGCAACGCGGAACCGGGGCCGAGGTCATCCCCGTGGCTGGGGAAGGCAGGTGTAAGGGAGGGTGTCGGGCTGCGTGCGCCTGCCCTGCCGACGCCCCACGCACTGCAGTGGGGGGTGGCCCCGCTGGACCTTCCTGCAGCCTCCCCCACTAGAGACTGTGACTGCAAACGCGCCGTGTCCCCAGGCTCCCAGACGAGCAAACTGAGTCTCTGAGAGCCCGGGCGCTTCGCTCCGGAGCCCCCGCAAAGGGGCCAGCGGTGACTTCCAGCCCTGCGGGGGGCCCAGCCCGAGCCCGCTCAGTCACGTGGCCCGTTTCGGTACAACCTCCTCTTGGCGGGATCCGAATCCCGGCGGATTCCTGAGCCCCCAGGCTCCGGCCTGTCCCGCGCCAGCGCGGCGCAGAGGTGGAAGGTCGCGGCCGGACGCCTCCATCTGGGGTCCCATGTTCCTGGCCCCGGCGGGATGGGGCCGTCTCCCCTCCGCACGGACCCAGGGGTGCAGGCGCAGAAGGCCCCGCCGCCCCGCCCCCTGCCCCCGGCTCGCGCGCTCCGGGCTGCCGGCAGGATAATTTGGCTAATGAACTCGTTAAAGGGCCCCTGGTGACCCGCCCCGGCCTCCCCTCGGCCCATCTGGGAAATTCCGCTGAAAGGCCCAGAGCCTCCTCGCCGGGCGCCGTCTGTCGCCGCAGGAGGCGCGAACCCGCGGACGCTGGGCCCTTACATTAAAGTAATTAGCCGGCGGCACAGGTGGCCGCTCCGGACGCGCGGGCGCATCTGGGCCCGGAGCCCCGCCGCGCGGGGAGGGGAGCGGCCCGCCCCGGGGTGGGGAGGTCGGGCCGCCGCGCCGCCAGCCGGGAGGGCGGAGAGGAGCCGGGGGGTGGGGGGCGGGGGGCGGCGGCGGGAGCGCGGGGGGGGGGCGCCGGCCGGCTCCGGGGCCGCAGCGAGTCCGCACGTCGGGCCGCGCGCGAGCAGGAGCTGGGGCTCCGGCCGGCGGCGGGCGCACGTGTGCACGCGTGTGAGAGCGCGTGGGCGGCTGTTTGGACACGCGCGCTTTGAGGGTGCGCACGTGCGTGTGGTGGAGGAGGGCAGCCTGGCGGCCGGCCCGGGACTGTCCCCCGCTCCCCGCCCTCAGCGCCCGCGTTCCAGGCGGGGCGGGGTGCAGGGGTGCGGGGCAAGGGGCCCGCTGTGCGGCTTCGGAAGAGCGGCGCGATCCCGGCGCGGGGCCAAGCCTATTGCCAAAAACACATATTACACTGCGACATTCTGTAAATGAGATAATGATACATAAACCCGGATGACAGATGTGACATGCCTGGGATGTCTTCTCTAAATTAGCTGCTCGCATCGACTGCTAATAATGGTGAGTTTATGAAAGCAATTTCAGTGCAAAATGCGAGCCGGTCTTCTTACTCTAATCAGCCTGCCTCGGTTAATGCATGAGGGGGTCAGGCCGAGAATTATTGACACGCCCCTGCCCTTAACCCGTTTCCCAATAAAGCTGATTACTTTTTGTCAATTCATCAACCACTCTTGCTGGAACTGCATCGAAGCCTTATTTGCTCAGGGGAAATCAACAAGTCACAGATCAGCTCCATTAAGGGGCTGCTGGGCCAGGACTGGCCTGGGGTCTAGGGACGCCCCACTGACCTCCTGCCCCAGAGTGGATGACAGGGTGGCCCCCTAAACTCCGGGCTCGGCAGTGCAGATGAACACGGCAAACTGCGGGTCCGAAGACTTACTCTTCCTGTGAGGGGAGGCCTGGGCAGCCCTGCGCTTGGGGGCAGTTGTCCAGCGCCCTGGCAGTCCTGGTTGGGGCCCGCGTCGCCTCAGGTGAGGTGGCCCCAGGCAGCGGGGCTGCGTGGGATATTGCAGGGAGCAGAGGGTGTCAGTGGGGGAGTCTGGGGTTCCTCAGAGCGTCTGTCCCAAGGCTGGTCATCCTTCCCCTGTATCCCCCCACAAGGCGATGGGAGGGAGTGGGGTGCAGACTGCGGACTGTGCCAGGACAGCATGGGCCTAAATGCTCACAGTGAGCAGAAAGGTGTTATTTGCACCTATATCCAAAGCTGACCCTGACCTTGCTTAGTGACCTCCACAGGCACGTGGAGAGGGCACTGGGCTGCCTGGGAGTGCAGCTGGGGAGGGAATCTCACGCAGCTGGTCCTCCTTGCAGCCGGCTACTCCAGGGGCCGCCTGACCTTTCCTGCAGCTGGCCTGGCAGATCTGCGGAAGGTGGGAGTGACCTCGGAGGCGGTGGCCTGTAGGCGGAGGGGGTGGGGGAGGAAAACGTGCGCTGTCCCTTTAAGCCCTGGGCCACTGTTGCCTCCCGACCCCATCCCCCCTCAATTTAATTTCATTAAAACAGAGCATGAATATTTCTATTAAACCTAAAATGAAATATGAAGCCATTTAGACTCTGCCTGCACCGATCACCCAGATTTATGACTTTTATTCATCACATCAAGAGCTTGGAAAAATGAATTTTCTTCACCCAGGAAGGAAATAAAACCTCAGGCTTGGTCATTTCCAGAAAGCTGTTAATTTGACCGTGTGGTAATTACTTTCACAATTAACTAAAATACAAATCAACTTGACAAATTGGGCTAGTTTATATATTAATTAGCCTGCTTAAATTTATTCATTATGAAAAGACAATTTAAGGGGACCTGTGGTGTCTGTTTTATTGCAATAAATTATTGTTAGGAAATGGGTCTAATAAAATATCTTAATATTTAAGGATAGTGTGTACGCGAGGGGGGTGCTTTATTGACAATTTCATTTTCCAATTAGTAATTTTGTTGTAATATATCCGGGAGCCCAGGACTCGCAAGCGGGAAGGCAGGAGTCGCCTGGCCAGGGACAAGAGCGAGTGTCCGGGCCTAGCCGTGGGCAGAGGAGAGTCAGTTCTGCGGGAGGAGCGGGTGTCGGATCAGACACGGGCTCTGAGGCTGCAGCGCCCACCCAGGCTCTGAACCGAGGCACCGAACCGGGAGGAGAGGCTGCGCTCGCCAGGGCCGCGGGGGCTGATTTAATAGAATGTCGATAGAATCATTGGATGCCTTTTAGCTTGTGATCTTTATAAATGTCCCTCTATTAAATTAGAAAATGATTCTCTTCTCGTTTAATTGTATTCTTTCGTTTCTTATTTCCAATTAATTAGTCCTATCGACGTTGCAATATTTTAAGTGACTCGAGTCCGTTTCCAGTTAGAATATATGGGTCAGCACATGCAATTTTATACCCGACAGAACTATATAATGTGGGTTTTAACTACTCGCTTCTCATCTGTCTTAACTATGTGGCCCGAATGCGCCCCCTGGCCGCCCGGCAGCTCCCTCCGGGGTAGGTGGGCACCCTCCGCCACCCCGGGCACTTCTGTGTAATTCTGTTTTACATCTAGTCCCCCGGCAGGGTGGCTGGGGGGCGCGTGGAGCGCGCAGAGGCGCCCGGAGCCGCCGGGCCGTCCGCGGGGCGCGCGAGCCTGCGTCCCCCCAGGTTGCCCTTGGCCGCCAGGGCGCTCGATTGGTGCCGGCGCCCGAGCGCGGCCGAGCGAGAGTGGAAGGCCGCTGGGCCGGGCTCCCCGGCACCTTCTGGTCCATTCCTGCCCCTGACTTGCTGCCTTCCCAGACTTTAAATCACTTTTCAAAAACACGGCCCTCGCCCGCCCAAGGATCGGGCTCCAGGCCCGCTCGACCTCTGCGGGGGACCTCTGCCGCCCCTCCCCGCGGGCCGCGCCTGTGCTTGGGGACCGCGCGGCGGACCTTCCCGCGACGACGTTCGCTCCCCCATAAGCACCCAACAGCTGGCGCGAGAGCTCAGCTTCAACGGGGAGGGACCCACCATTCCTGAATTCAGGCACAGATTAGCTAATTCCTCCCAGGGAGATTCCGGCGCTGCTGCTGGGGCCGGCGCCCTCCCACTGTGCCGGGGGGCCGGCGCCCTCCCACTGTGCCGGGGCGCCGGCTGCTGGAGGCCCCAGGCCCCCTCCTCGCCCCCGCCCCTTCCCCGCCCAGTCCCCCCACCCCCGCGCAGAGTCACAGGTGGGGGCGCCCGCCCGCCCCGCGGGGGACAGAGAGGGGCCGGGCAGATTCCCCGGGGCGGGCTCCGGGGTCCCCGCGGCCCCTGCTCCGCTGCCTCCCGCTGGGCGTGGGCACTCGCTTGCCCTGAGGGTCACTGGCCTGGTGTGCAGGATGCGTCCTGCGAGGCGGAGACGGAGGGTGCCAAGAGCCAGAGCTGTAGGGCTCCCCCGTGCAGGCAGCGGACGGTGGCTCCCCTGCGCACCCCAGCCCGCATCTGAGCCCCCCTCTCCCGAGGCTCCCGGCCTGGCTCCGGCTCGCCAGCAGGGCGGGTTCCAGAAGCCGCTGGTCAGACAGCGGCCAGACAGTTGCATCCTGGAGCTGGCGTCCGGGAGCCCCTTAGCCCCTCTTTCCTCTTTCTTCCAGGGGGAATGAGGGTGGAAACCCATGTTGGGTATTCCTAACCAATCCGTCTCCGCACGCCTCTCAGATAGGTCCCCAGCCACCTCAGGTTGCTTCTGCGGAGCAGAGACCCCCAGTTCCTCTTCAAGGCCTATGTCCTTGGGAAGTGGGAACAGGAGCCGCACTGAAGCACCCTGAAGGTGTCCCAGCCCGTGCCCTCAGCCTGGCGGAGCGGGGCACTCCCACAGAAACCTCCAAACCTGGGATGGGACTGGCCTTGGGAGGAGGGGGACATTTACCACTTCCAATCTGGACCTTGGGGAGTTGGGCCTGTTTGCTGACTCCCGGCCGGGGCGCCCTCTGTGTCCGTCCCTCCCCTCCGCAGAGCACCACGGCTCTCAGGGCAAGTTGGTAGCCCGTGGGCGCCCGTCTTTGAGGCGGGGGTGTGGTCTGGGCGCCGAAGAGGGTTTTGGAGCAGGTGAAGCCGCTGGCCGGCTCCTTCAACTCTTCTTCCCCGGGCACAGGAGGTTTCCTGCAGGCGGGATGCTTCCCCAGGCTCCTAAGGCGGCTCTAATCCCAGCCATCCCAGCAGATACTCTTTTCTCTGGGGTTGCAAAGGGCAGGGCACCTCCTTTGATTCACTTCGGAATCACTGCGGGCTAAAATAAAAATTTGCTCATGTCCTTTTTTGCTAGAAGGTTATGAGGGAGGGTTGTGTCCTGACAGGTCAAGGGAGGGGAGAGCCCTCGGCAATGAGAGCGCACCAGAAAATCTGCAGAAACTGGAGGGGCTCCTCATGCACCCTGGGGTCAGGGCTGGGCCTGCAGCAACGGGGACTTTGTTTTCATGCCCACTGTTCAGTCTGAAGGTTGTCAGGGCAACTGCCTGGGTAGGCCAGCCCAGGACCCCAGGAGCCCTGGCTATCTCCCAACCCCCAACACCCCCCCCCATTAGGCTTCAAGGGGACACCTGCGGGGACGCTTTCCCAACTCTTGGCCCTGAGATGGGAAAATGGCTGTTCAGTAGGATCCAAAGCCGTGAGTCCTCACTGAGCCACTTGGTGTGACCAACTTGACACTGAAGGATAAGGCAGTAGCTTGAAATACCCTTTCTGTGCTCAGGGAACTCCGTTCCTTCTTGGAAGAGAAAAAAAGTGCACCCATGAAACAATGAGAAACCCCCATCGCATCATGTATAACGTGTGTAAGAAAGAAGAGGGGTGCCTGGGGGACTCTGTTCAGAGTCTGACTCTTGATTTCCGCTCAGATTGTCATCTCAGGGCTGTGAGACGGGCTCTGTGCTGGACGTGCAGCCTGCTTGGGATTCCCTCTCTCCCTCTCCCTCTGCTCTCTCCTCCAAACCGCCCTCGCGCTCCTTCTCTCTTTAAAAATAGATAAATAAATAATAAATGAAATCACAAACTTGAAAAAAAATTTATTTTCAATCATAAGGAATTTTTTTAAAATTTTATTTATTTTTTTGACAGAGATCACAAGCAGAGAGAGAGGCAGGCAGACAGGAAGAAGCAGGTTTCCTGCTGAGCAGAGAACCCAGGCGCCCCATAAGGAATTAAAAAAAAATTTTTTTAATATGGTAGAAGCTTAGTGGAAAAGGGGTCATTTAAATTGTTGAAAAATCTAGGGACACCTGGGTGACTCAGTGAATTAAGCCTCTGCCTTGGGCTCAGGTCATGATCTCAGGGTCCTGGGATCGAGCCCCACATCGGACTCTGCTCGGCGGGGAGCCTGCTTCTCCCCCCCCCGCCCCCGCCTGCCTCTCTGCCTCCTTGTGATCTCTCTCTGTCAAATAAATAAATAAAATCTTTAAAAAAAAAAGAAAATAAAAAATAAAAAGCCAAAGCAAAACTGTGGAGTTAGGACCAGAAAAAAAAAACAAATGGGGGGGGTGAGAAGTTTTTAAGATCTTTGGAATCGCCTCCTCTGGCCATGTCTCATGATGGACCGGGTGAGGGGTGGAGTGGTTGCGGGCTCCGGACTTTCTGTGCCCTAGTCCGGGCATCTCCCCGGGAGACAGGTCTCCCCAGGCTGTGGGGAGGCTGTCTCCAGATGAGAAGAGCAGACACCCAGGGACAGGGACGGACTGGGGCAGGAGCTGTGAAGTGGGAGCTAGCGCGGGTTAGGTATCCAGCAGCCGGGCTGGAATTCCGGCCAGGGTAATCCTGGAATGCTGCCAAGTGGGGGGGGGGCGGAGTGTTTGCCTGCTGGGCCTTAAAACACCATGAATCATTGACAGGAAACCAAACAGTGCTGGTCTATATGGTCTATATGACAGCTCGAAGCCATACTGCTCCACGTAAAATCAAATTAGAGCCTTTCCCCAATTAGGTCACGCAAGCGCGTACAGAAAGCACAAAGAGTGATGTTCGCGGGGCGCACGCTGGCGGCCCCCACCTTGCAGCTCCCGCAACACAGAAACTCTCAAGCACGCGGCCCAACACCCGGGCTCTGTCAACACTCTGCTCTAGATAATAAATATGAGGCACAGCACACACTGCTTTTAATTGCATCGATAAACTGGGATTAACCCCCAAGTCAGGCTTCACTATTGCAATTAAATGTCCTCAAATAAATTGTTTCCTCAATAAACAAATGGAAGGGGCCGTGTTTGCCCTGGATAATAACAGGTGTAATATTTTACTGCCTCAAGTTAAGTATTAAGTGGAATCACTTGCTGGCCCTGATTTATTCCCTGAGATCGGAAAGTCATTTTTCATACGTCCTGTGCCGCTTCGGTACTGTATAAACAGCTAATAATGCACTAAATCAACGTAGCTCGACCTTGCATTTCACCTGAAGCCATCGGGCCTGAAAAACCTGATGCTGGGGGTTCTAGAGAGAGTCGGGAGCTAGAAACTCTTCTGGAAAGACAGCTGAGTCTCTAGCTTCAAGGGCTCGAAAGTTAAGAATTATATGAAAACCATCCGGGGACCCTTTCCAGACATGTATTTTATTTGGGTTTTCTGGTTGTAGTAGAATGAGTTGGAAGGCTTATCCCTAAGAGGAGGCTGATGATGGGGTCGACTTCCTTTATTCCCTTCATTGGCGAAATTGCACCGGAAATTCTTTTTTTTTAAAATATTTTGTTTATTGGGACGCCTGGGTGGCTCAGTTGGTTAAAATATTTTGTTTATTTATTTGACAGACAGAGATCACAAGTAGGCAGAGAGGCAGGCAGAGAGAGAGGAGGAAGCAGGCTCCCCGCAGAGCAGAGCCCGATGCGGGGCTCGATCCCAGGACCTTGAGACCATGACCTGAGCCAAAGGCAGAGGCTTTAACCCACTGAGCCACCCAGGTGCCCCTGCACCAGAAATTCTTAAAGCAATTGTTGCTCGTTCTTCACGAGTGCTCACCTTAGTTTTGGTGTTTGGGTGTATGTAGGATAGACCTCCAAGGCCATTGTCTCCACCGGCAACTTTCTGTCTTTCTGCGTCACCCTTGATAGTTAAGGCATAAGGGAAGGGAAAGCGCAGTGCTGTGTGCTGGGAGGTTGGGAGTGGAGAGTCTATTAGTTCTCAAATCACCAGAACCGACTCCATTCTTCTAGAATAAAGGAGAAAAGAATAATATTTGTACTCTATGGCAGTCTGGAGGGTGTAGGCCAGCACTTTCTCGACGGTGAGTGGTGATTTGTTGGAACAGGGACCTATGAAAATGTACTCACTACCATTGACTGTCAGTTTTATTTGGCTGTTTTGAAAGTGCGTATTCTTTCCCTCTGGTTTCCGAACAAATGGCTAGTCAGGAGAATTTGTAAGTGAACATTTTGGTGTTCATTATAAATATAGACTGATCTGTTCACAATCTTCCTATAATTTATTTCGTTGGTGGCTTCTTAAACTTTGCAACGTGAAAACTCCCTCCCGTTTTACCCTATATGCCTTATACTTGCATTCTGAACTGTATTAAAAATAACGCATTACTCTTTTTTTTTTTTAGTCAAATGCATAACCTCTGGCCCACATGGGAGTGGGCCCTGAGCTGATTCCAACCCAACCAGGTGCGCTGCAGGCTTCAGTCGAGGCAGTCTCAAGGGGAGAAAACGCAAGATTTCCATCAAGCTTTCCCTATTTTGAAATGATCTGGAAGACACCGTCTTCCCCTTCCCCCATGACTACCCTCCTCAGTGCCTGGAGACCTGGAGATTCTCAGTTGGGATTTATTGATTTAGTTAAAGAGCAATTTAGGGCACATTTTATTAATCTCTTCTTCATCAGCTTTGCTGCCCCTCACCCTTCCCATTCTCACCACATCATTCTACGTGCCCAGCGAGCCGCACTTGTCTTCAGTTAGTGAATCTTCCACCCTCTGGTTATCACCGGGAGGGGCTGGCTTGGGTTCCCACCCAGACAAAAAAACTATGCGTGGGAATTATCGGCCCACCTTAAACATATCAAAATTACCTTCCTTCGCACCGATGCCCTGTAACCTGAGATAAAGCGAGTTTGGTTTTCCGAAACTACTATAAAACATCTTTCGATGATAAAGGGTACCAGGTAAAGATGATAAAATATTCAGCATGCAGGACCTCATTCAGAGCATGAATAGATCTATAGATAATCATGAGTTCCTAGGAATACTTGATGGGAAATATATTGATAATACAATTTTTCTTCTGAAAGGGTTGTAATGATTGCAAATTTGGTTAAATAATTAAATGAATAAGAACCATCTGATTCAAACACGGGCCTTTTAATGATATACAGAGGTAATAATATCCGTCTTGCCAACTAAAGGGATTTTAAAAGCCTGCGTGGGGCCATTGACCATGGGAGCCCCTTGCTGCCTTTTATTAAGGCAACATTCACCTTTATATTAAAATGCATTGAAACATAGCTTGAAAATATTAAAGAAAAAACAAGCAAAATGGTTCACAACAATATCCTTATTTTCCTGTTGCGAATGGAAACATGTTATTTGGTTATCCACGAAATACAGCTTTTCAGATTTTGAGGAAGTCCATGGCAGAACAGAGGCAAGAACAGTAAGAGCACCTCACCTGTGTTCGCGCATTTCAGAACCGGCTCTCCCAAGTCGGCGAGAAGCTCAGAGAAATCCATCTGTGATGCCTGGAACGCGAGTCCCTGGTGAGGGCTGCGGGGTCTGGGGGAAGGAGCCTGGGCCCTCCCGGACGCGGCCCCTCCCTGCGTGAACGTGGTGATGTGCCTCTGGATGGTTCCTTGGGCCTTCCCGGCCATGTTTCCTTACCTTAGCTGCCAAGTGGGGATGGTAACGTCCGTCGTCCTAACAAGAATGGAAGCCACTTCTGGAGCCTCTGGCCCGCAGTGGGCGCAGACAGGCTGGTCCACCCGCTCTCTGCGAGGGAAGCCGGGTATCTGCTGTCAACCACCGTGACTGAGGCTGGTGACGGGAATATGTGGCAAGAGGGGGGGTGCCCGGACGGACTGGATATTCGTGTCCCCCCGAATCCGTGTTTGCAGCCCTAACCCCCGGTGGGATGGGCCTTCAGAGGGGATTAGGGTCAGATGAGGCCATGGGGGTCGGGTCCCCTGGTGGCGTCAGTGTCCTTCCGAGAACAGAGGCCCAAGAGCTCCCTCTGTCACGGGCGAGCGCAGGACGAAGGAGAGCCCCCCACTTGGACTTCCAGCCTCCCAAACTGTGAGAGAAACATTTCCGGGACTCGCGGCCCGTAACTTAGTTACTGCAGCCCACGCGCCAAGTGCCAGAAGCTGAAGCTGCAAACCAGAAGCTGAACTCGCCGGGCTTGCGCTGGGCAGGCTGCCGCATCTGCTGCTTCAGTCCTCCCCTTCCTCTGCGGTGGACTCTGCTGTCCCCTTTTACAGACCCGCAGACTGGGGCTCAGAGAGATTCGGGAACCTGCCTGAATCCTCCAGCTGGGACACCGAGTCGCTCGCGGAGTCCGACACCCCTCCCCACGTGACTGGCCGCATTTGCCCCAGCGCCTGTGGTTGATCGGCAAAGGGAGGGTCAGGCTGCCTTTTGGAGACGCAGATGACCCGCAGAGTCCCGGGGGGGGTCCGGCTCTCGGAGGCTGAGCCTCACCTTCCTTGGCTCTGGCTGCTGTCGGTCCACGGCTCTAGCCTATCTGGCGGGCCCCGGAGGCAATGCCGAGTCCCCCTCCTGATCTGTCCCTCCTGGGTCCTTCTGAGTGAGGGAGGACTAGTGCCGGGGATCCCAGGGGCAGCGTCCATGCGGGAAGCTGGCTTGCTGGCCCCCGCTCTCCAGCCTCCCCAAGCCCAGGCCTGTTCTAGGCACAGAAGGTCACAGAGCAGTGATGTGGCTCCTCAGAGAGAGAGCCGGGGAAGTCAGAGCCAGCGTGAGACCAGCCTGATGTGGGACTCTGAGCTGACACCCGTGTGAGCATCCCCGTCTTCTGTCTCCCGAGCAGCAGGGGGGTCCCCCAGGACAAGAGGGGAAACAGGGTGTCTGAGCCCCACCCGGTTGATGCCTGCTTGACACCACCTCACCCCGTTTGATGCTCACGACGAGAAGTCTGTTTTTTCAGAACTGAACACTGAGAAAAGGAACTTGGCCAAAGGAACGGAGATGCTGGGTTTCAAACCCAGGGCACCTTCTGCTATCCTCTGATGAGGGTGTTTGGGTCAGATCCCAGGCTGGGGACAGGACCGCAGTTGGTATCGAGGGCAGAAACTCCATCGTCCTGGCTGGGTACCAGGGATGTGGGTTACAGGTGAGGCTGTGGCCCATGGAGCCCATGGGTGTCCCAACAGTTGGGTGTCCCAGCTGGGCTTTTGGGGCAACAAGACCAGTTCCAGGTCCCACGGGCCAAGAGCAGTTTCGAATGTCCTCTCAATGGGGTCACTCTGGGCACAGGTCTGGCTGGTGCCAAATCGGCCATCTAATGGGCTCATGCCAGGGCCTCGGAGCTCCTCTCTGCTGGGCTGCTAGGGTTCCCACCCCCCCTCCATCTCCCTGCCCGGCAAGACGCCCGGTGAGGATGGCTGGTTTCCTCCCTGTTGTCAGCACCCGCGTGATGAGGTTCTGTTAGGGCTATGGCCGTGGTGAGCAGGGCAGGGAGAGGGGCTGGCGAGGTGAGTGGAAGGGCGCGAGGCAAATGGGGTTGTGCCAAGAGTCAGAGCAGACTCAGGTCGGAACTGGGAGCTCAGGCCAGAGGAGAGGTGGTCCCAGGGCTGTGGCTGGGGGTCAGGGTCTCGGCGTCTTTTCATCTTTAGAGGACTTTCCAAACACTAAGTGCAATTTATTAAAAAATGTTTTGTAAAAAATTAATTTCCCAAGAGGTTCCTCTATATTACTCTAATTGCCTTTCCTTGACTGCCTAATTTTTTAAATAGCAGTTTTATGAAAAAAAAATCCAAATATTTCTAGATGAGAAATGTCTCGGTGGGAATTTAGCTTTCAGTGGGGTTTGTAATCTTTATATCTAGGTTTATATATTACCCTTCTATTGACACTACTTTTTGATTAATATTGTGTATAACATTCCTTAATGCATCAGCAGAATTAATTATGCAGAAGCATTCAGGCACACAGACGCTATATTGATGAAATGACGTTTTATTGACAAAATGACAGTTTAATACTGAGCTTTCCTGAAGCTGTGGATCCGATCGATTGTCTCCTGTCTGCGAGGGGGTCTGCGGGAGTTGGAGCGAGGTAAGTCTGTCCCGCCTCCCCCCCCACCCCCGCCGCGCTCAGCAGAGGGAGTGGGGTCTCCGAGGCACGCATGGGCCATTGCAGTACCACGTGCTGAGGCTGGCGGGCCCTCCGTGGGTCCACAAGCTTATTGACCCCGGGGGTGCTGATGTGCCTTTCTTTTACCGAAGTCTACAGCTCGCGCCCTTCATGGACTCAGGCTCACTTTCCCCTGTTTTGCGGGTTGAGTTGAGTCCCCACAAAACGCATTTGTTGAAGTGCTAACCTCTGGTCCTGGGCTGTGACCTTGTTTGGAGAGAGGGACTTTACAGTGGGCACGTGGAGACGAGGTCTCTGCGGGGTCAGGTCCTCATGAGAAGGATCCAGACACGGCCGTGAGCACAGGGCCCATGCCGTGAGCAGATGGGGGCTTGGCCGCCAGGAGGGACCCCCCCACTGGGACTCCTCCTGACCCCTGTGGCGGGAGCGCAGCCTTTGTCTCAGACTGCCGGCCTCCAGGACTGTGGGGAGAGATGTGCGTGTTGTGGAAGCCGCTCGGGTTCCGCTGCTTTGCTCTGATAGCCCTTCGCGACCAGCATCCTGTTTCCAAACTGCGGTCCTCTCCTCTGTCCTCTTCACACCAGGAGACCCGCGAGCTGGTCTTCCCGGGGCCCCGGGGGCTCCTGCCGGCCTAGATGGTGGTTAACACAGGCAGTGGGGGGTCTGTCTGGGCCCTGCAGCCTGGGAAACCCATGCCCACCAGGACCCAGAGCGGAGGTGTGGTGGCCTGTGACCTCGTGAAATCTGAAGCAGGCGGCCAGGCTGCGGGGCCCAGAGGCCTGCTCATGGGGTCCCCAGCTGCGGCCCTAACAAAGCAGCCTCACGCTGGCAGAGTCCCACTCTGGGTGCTTGGGGCTCCCTGGTGCCACTCGTGACTTAATTTACTTAATCCTCCCTCCAGGCCCCCCCGGAGGTGGACAGGCCGTCTAGGAGGCAGAGGTGGGGGCTGGGGAGGTGGGGGGAGAGAGAAAAGAGAGGAGGGAGGAGGGAGGGAGGAGGAAGGAGAGGAGAGGGGGGGGAGGAGGGGAGGAAGTGGCCAGGGCCCTGCCCAAGTGAGGACAGAGCGGGTCTTCCCTGGGACAGCCTTCCTCGGGGTCAGGGACAGGTCAGCTGCTCGGCTCCAGCCCCCCCGAGAGCCGCCTGGCACCTGATGTGACGAGCGGGTCTTGAGCCGTCCTCCAGCGGGGGGGACTCTGTGTCCTCTCAAAGCACTAACGTAATTGGCAATTTCAGCGGAGAGGTCTAAGAAGGAAGGAGGCTCAGTCTCTGGTACGGCGTCATCAGCTCTCCGGTGCCACGAGCACAGAAGGCCACATCTGTACTCACCATCATCGGTGAGGCCGCGACAGGACTGTCATTGTGTTCTCCGGCCCCGGCCACCTTAGCGGATCACCCCTGCCCTCGCCAAGGCTTCTGTGTCTCCCGCTCCTCCCGCCAGCGCCTCTGGGGCAGCTGCCCAGGCCAGGCGCCATGAGCTGGGTCCCCTGCCCGACCGCTGCGCCTGCCCCTGCTCCACCGTGGGGGGACCTGGTCTTCGGCTGTGGAGTGGCTTCTGAAGGATCACGTGGCTGATCCTGGGCCCTTGGATCGGGGCTGTTCCTGCTCGGGGGAAATGTCCTCTTGGAGACCATCTTCCTTGTGAGGGACAGTCCCACCATCCAGGTTGGTCCCGCTGTCCTGGCAGATGGCAGCAGAGCCTCCCAGAGAAGGTGGCTGCAGGCGACCTCTGGTCTCCTTGAGACAGTCTTGCCCAAGCAAAGGGTTCCGAGTCAGGCCTGCTTGTGTGGTGCCTGCTGGGCTCCAATCAAATGTCTTTGCTCTGAGGCTGGGATTCCTGACCCTGTGCTCTCAGGGGCCAGGGAGCGGAGCCCTCTGCCTCTCTCCGGAACGCAGCTTGAGTCAGCCAGCCCCTGCCCCCCAAAAAAGGGCCGCGGACAGCCAAGGAGGACAGCAGCCCAATGTGGTCACAGCTGAGTCTCAGGTCGCGACACCTGGCACCCTGGGCCCCATCGATGCGAAGTCATTTCTGGCCAGTCCTGCTGGGTCTGCTTCAGCACCTGGGCTGGCATCTGAAGCCCTATGGGAAGGGCCCGTCGGCGTCCTGCAGGTGCGCTGTGCAGGATGTCCAGCGGCTTCCAGCAGGCCTCCGGGAGCGCACCTGCTTTCCAGAAGCCACGTCAGACCCAGACAGAGCTTGTCACAAGGTCCCTGCCGGCACAGCAGGTAAAGAGGAGCATCTCATCATTCTCTTTCTTTCGCTACCAAAGATGCTCAACTTTTAAAAATACATGCGCTATTGGGCTTTTGTATTTTCTCTTGGATGGTGTCCTTTCCCTACTGCTTGGCAAAGCTCTATCGAGGCACAGATAGACACACTAGGCCACACATCTTTAAAATACACAACTGGAGGGGCGCCTGGCTAGCTCAGTCAGTAGAGCATTTGACGCTTGACCTCAGGGTCATGAGTTCAAGCCCCACACCGGATGTAGAGTTTACTTTAAAAACTAACTAAATAAGGCAAAATGTAGCATTTGTTAAATTTTGACCGGGTATACATATGCGGTGGGACACGTACAGGCTAGGTCACGGACACATCCATCACCGGCCAGAAGTTCCTCGATCCTATGGGAAGTCCTGTCTCCTGCGGCCTTCCATCCCCAAGCGATCACCAGTCCGCGCCCCGTCACCACGCATGATGGACTATACATAGATCAGAGATTACACACACGTTGCACACTATGGGCTCTCTTTCGTCCGGCATAACTCTTCTGAGAGTCAGCCGTGCATCCTGTATCACTAGCTTTCTTTAAGAAAAAAAAAAAAGGTGTAAAACCACATTTTAGGTAGTCTCTTTGGCCATTTTTTGCCCCATGAGATGCTCAGCTTTTTCTTATTGATTTGCAAAAGCCCTTTCTATACAGAAGACCTTACCACTTAATTATCACATATGTTGCAAATATTTCCCCCCAGGTTTCTACATAAAGTTTAATGTTTGTTATTTAAAAGTATATATCAGTATTTTAAGAATCATCTCATTTGTCTGTTCACCAGGGACTCATAACAGTCAAAGAGAAACAGAATCACGTTCTGGGTCATCTAAGATGGTCTTAGACCTGCTGGGCACCTCCTCAATGGCCATTTCGTCTAGGGGAGAACACACAGGTGTCTCTGTCTCTATGACTCGGTGAAGCAGGAAAGCCAATGAGGAGAGAGTGAAAGGTTACAGAGTGCACTGGACTCTAACTGGAGAGAGAAGCTGGAGGAAACATTCTTTCAGTTATTTCTTTTTTTTTAAGATGTTATTTATTTATTTGACAGACAGAGATCACAAGTAGGCAGAGAGGCAGCAGAGAGAGAGGAGGAAGCAGGTCCCGCTGAGCAGAGAGCCCAGTGCGGGTCTCCATCCCAGGACCCTGAGATCATGACCTGGGCCCAAGGCAGAGGCTTCACCCACTGAGCCACCCGACGCCCCCCCTACCTTTGCTCATTTAATGGGCGGTCTGTCTTTGTGTTGTCAAGTTGTAAGTGTTCTTTATATATTCTACATGAGTTCCTCTCTGGGGTCTGATTTGCAGATCTCCTACTCAGGGGGCTTCCTGTCACTCTCGAGGGTGTCCTTGGAGGCACAAAAGTGTTTTGTTCTGACGACCCCAGATTCCAAATTTATGTTTCTTTTGTCACATGTGCGTTTGATGTCATGTCTTAGGAGAATTTACCTGATGCATGTCGTGGCAACTTGCTCCTATGTTTTTGTCTAAGAACTTTTATAGTTTCCACTCTTGAACTTGGGTCCATTATGGGTCAATTTTGTGTGTGTGTGGTGCAAGGAAGTTCCCATCACCGTTCTGCATGCGGCTATCCAGTTATCCCAGGAGCACTTGTTGGAGAGCAAGAAGGAGGGCCGTCGTGTCAGGATACAGTAAATGTAGTCAGGGAGGCGGCCATTTGAAGTCGCAGTGAGCTGTGGAAGGTGCAGAAGCGAGGAACAGTGACGCTGGCACCCCAGCTGTGTGGGTCTCCTGGGGCTGCTGGATCACCGGGCGGCTGCGAACAGCAGATGCTCCCACCCACCCCCGAGTCTGAAACCTTAAAATGCAAAGTCACAGCGTCGTTACTGCACCCCCAGAAGGCTCCAGGGGACGACCCTCGCTCGCCTGGACTTCTGGGGGTGGCACTAGGCCTGGCGACCTGTGGCAGCAGCCACATCCCCCGTCCTGCTGTCCTGGCTCACATCCCCCCTGTTCCTGGAAGGACAGCAGTCCCACTGGATCGGGCCACCCTGTTCCCGCACGACATCACCTTGATGAATTCCAGCCACAGCAAGCCTGTTTCTCATATAAGGTCACTGTCTGAAGTCCTGGGGATTAGGACTGGAACCCCCTTTTGGGGGGGACCATTCAAGCCAGAACACCCACCATAAGGACTTCTGATCTGCACAAAGCCCAGAACCACACAAGAGAGCACGGAACAGACGCCGGGTCCTCCTGCAGCTCCATGTGGGACATGTGGGATGAGGAAGAATGGGCAGGAGCAGAGATTCTTACACAAGGGAAAAGTTTGGGAACAGTGGCCAGGAAGCAGAAAGCATGGGGCCCCTCGTGGGGCCTGCAGCAGACATGACAGGGGCTGCTGATCCCGTCCCCTGGCCTGGGCACGCACCTGCTGCTGTGGGGCGCTGCCGGGGGGCCAGAGTCCAGATCCTTGCCTCCAGACAGCCAGACTGTGGTGTGGCGCCGGGATCACGCCATGGCTCAACCTTCCCTGAGGTGACATCCCGATCCACCCCTCCCCTTCCGACCCTCCTCCCCCCAGTTCCTCCCGGAGAGCCGCAGGTCCCTGACAGCCTGCTCGCACTGTCCCCATCCCGAGCTTTGCTCCGAGCTCGGGAAGGCGGCCCACCTGGCTGGCAGGAGATGGGAAGACAGGTGGCAGGCAGGCTGTTTCATCGGTCAGAGGGTGGCCGTCCGCGGGCCGCTGGGGAATGCCAAGTGGCCCTCACATGTCCTTTCCACGGATAGAATGGGGTCCAGCCATTGGATGAAGGGTCTGCTGTTCTTTGCCCCGAGAACAAGGCAAAGAGCAAGTTCCTGGATGTAGCCGGACAGCTTCTTCCAAGTTAGGCATTTACGGGAGCGCCTCCTGACTCCTGCTGGGAGCGCAGCTGAACCAGC
>RCUC01001315.1:0-10976 GCA_003697995.1 Taxidea taxus jeffersonii | reverse complement strand
AGAGGTCCTCAAGGCCAGCAACACTCCAATTTACATCCTCTGAAATGGGAACAAAGGCATCACCAGAGGCAGGCATTACTATAGAATGTGTACTTGCCCTCTCCTTCATGCTACTCTCAGCACCGTCTGCTGTTTGCCAAGACTGACTTAACATCACTGCCAAAAAAACAGCAACAGCAACAACAACAAATCCTTGCTTCCAGAGTTTAATTTCTAAGGTAGGTTAACCACATTCCTCAGTTGTGACTGATGGAAGGAGAGCAGTGTGATTCAGACCTTTGCAGTGGTTCCTATGACTCATTTGGTGACCAACTCTGGAGCTGGCAAAATTGAACATTACCCCTTTTAATTTCAGTTAGAAATGCTGTTTGAGGACATCTGATTCCTGACATAACAAGGACACAAAAGGAGAAGAAAAACAAAAAAAGCAAACCAGAAAATCCTATTTGGCTGAAAAGATAAGGAATTTTAGAGCAAAGGTGAAGGTTACTTGCAACTCTCCCTATAGGTTATCCTTATAGCTTATATATCTTTATCAGGATATTATTTTTGTTTCTTCTACAAAGTATATGACCTCTAGGAAATTAATTTAATATATGGGTCTACCTTCACCATAACTCTCAAACAAATCAGAACTGCAAAAGTTAATTGGGAAGCAATTATTTTTGTTTTCATAATAAGGGCTCTTTATTTTGCAAGGAAAATAAGTTTCTTCAAAGTACAAGTTTCCCTACTGAGTTAAAATAGGAGGTAAGAAGAGTCTTATTATGCCTAAATTGAGGGGAAAATGTATCTTCTATCTAGTTCTCAAAATGTGGCTTCTGGACAAGTAATAGCACAGGACCAGGAACTTGTTAGAAACACCAATTTGGGGCCCATCCCAGACCTATGGGATCATACACTCACAGAGGTAGGGCCCAGCAATTGGCAGCTTAATAAGCCTTTTAGGGGATCCTGATGGACATGAAAATTTGAAAACCATAGATCCCAAAAAATTATCTTATGGATGGAATAGGGATTGACGAGAGAATGGATTCCCTATGAAGTGTTTATTGCTACAAATATTCCAGGTGGCAATGGTTCAAAAGCAGCCGTGTTGTTTATCTGCCGCATTCATGAGTGATCTAAATGGTATTGCTATCGCCATAAGAATTCTACACCTGTGTTGAAAAACTTTGGAAAGGAGAGGGGTTGAACAGTGAATGACTTAAACAATGTATTTGAGGATAAAAATTTGGGAGATTCTGGGCCCCCTGTTTTACCATTATGAGAATCTCTCTGGACCTGCGGGAAGAATCAAAGCAGAGCTCTGTTCTGACCTGTGTAATCTAGAGATCCACAAGTGACCTTGAAAATCCTTGAAAACCACTTCCAAATAAGAATGTAGAAAAGCATCTTAGATCCCTGATTTGCTTAGGCCTGCTGTGACCCTCTCTACAGCTCCAGTTCTAAGAGCAGAAGAAAAAAGTTCTTCAGATTCCCATATTCATATTTTAACAAATAAGCATCATGTCTCTACTGTTGGAACACAACCAGGATCCTTGCCATGGTGACTGGGGTCCTATTGGATCCTGTGAGAAAACTCCAGGAGATGGAGGGCAAAAGTCTTCCAGAGCGGAATAGACATGGGAGGATCCCCCGAGTGCTTTCCTGTCCTCCTTTAGATGGATCTGCTAAGTGTGAAGAATCATTAACTTGCTTCTTGTCATTTAAAGCTAAGAGATAATGGTTGTTGTTCACTTGTCCCATTTGAGCACTTGATTGCTTAGGGGTAGCCCACATCCCACAGGTAGCCCACATCCTGCACATAGCTCACATCTCACATGCAGTTTATATCCTGCATGTAAATCTATATCCTGTTTGTAACCGGATCTTGTATAAAGTATAAAAGAAGTGATTGTGAGAACTGAAGTCCTCTACTGATCATCAGTCAGTAGTTCTTCCATCATTTCGGCTCCCATCGCCAGGATCCTCACCTCATGAAGGTGACCCTCTACCTTGTACCAGGTACTTTCAGGTAACTCTCTGATTAAGGCTTGAAACAACCGAGAGGAGTCAAGATGGCGGAGAAGTAGGAGGCTGAGACGACATCAGCCAGCAGGAGATCAGCTAGATAGCCTATCAAACCATTCCAAACACCTACAAATCCAACAGGAGATCGAAGAGAAGAAAAACAACAATTCTAGGAACAGAAAATCGACCACTTTCTGAAAGGTAGGACCAGCGGAGAAGTGAATCCAACACGACAGGAAGATAGACCTCAGGGGGAGGGGCCGGCTCCCTGCAAAAAGCGGAGCACAAAATCAGAACTTTTAAAAGTCGGCTCCACGGAGGGACATCACTCCAGAGGCTAAACTGGGGTGAAGACCTCACGGGGACAACGTGGACTCAGGTCCCACGGGGTCACAGAAGGATCGGGGGTGTCTGAGTGTCGCAGAGCTCACAGGTATTAGAGCGGGGAAGTCGGCTGCGGAGACAGAGCCGAGATTTCCTAGTGGTCTGTGACACGGACCGGTGCTCTGTGGCACTGGCCGGTGCTCTGTGCGAGGGGTCCCCACAAGATCCGGGGAGACTCCGACCCAGGAGAGCACAGGGATCTATGGGGTCCGGAGACTCCAGGTGGGACTCTGCCAGAGACAGAGACGCTTGGTCACAGGCTGGGTGAGCTCGGAGCACTCCCAGAAGCCAGTGAGAAGGGACTGCTTACGCAGGATTTTCTCTGAGCGCGGTCTGCGGGCGCGCGCGGTCTGCGGGTGCGCGCAGCGTCAGCGGGCCCGCGGTGTCGGCGGGCCCGCGGTGTTTGCGGGCGTGCGGTGTCTGCGGGCGGGCGCGCGCGCGCGCAGTCTCCGGCGCAAACGTGGGCTAGGGAGACTGGAGGGATTAAACGCTTTTCTCTGAAGGCGCACTGAAGACTGGGGCCCCTAGCTCTTGGCTCCTCTGAACCGGAGATTGGGAGGCCGCCATTGTCATTCCCGTCCTCCAGAACTCTACAGAAAGCGCATTCAGGGAACAAAAGCTCCTGAAAGCAAACCTGAGAGGATTACTTAGCCCGGCCCCTGGTAAGGGCGGTGCAACTCCGCCTGGGGCAAAGACACCTGAGAATCACTACAACAGGCCCCTCCCCCAGAAGATCAAAGAAATACAGCCAAGACCAAGTTCACTTAACAAGGAGAACAGCGGATTCTTATCTGGACAAAATGACAAGGCGGAAAAACTCACCACAAAAAAAAGAGCAGGAGACAGGACCGAAGGCTAGGGACCTAATCAATACAGACATTGGTAATATGTCAGATCTGGAATTCAGGATGACGATTCTCAAGGTTCTAGCCGGGCTCGAAAAAGGCATGGAAGATATTAGAGAAACCCTGTCAGGAGAAATAAAAACCCTTTCTGGAGAAATAAAAGAACTAAAGTCTAATCAAGTTGAAATTAAAAAAGCTATTAATGAGGTGCAATCAAAAATGGAGGCTCTTACTGCTAGGATAAATGAGGCAGAAGACAGAATTAGTGATATAGAAGACCAAATGGCAGAGAATAAAGAAGCTGAGCAAAAGAGAGACAAACAACTACTGGAACACGAGGGGAGAATTCGAGAGATAAGTGATGCCATAAGACGAAACATTAGAATAATTGGGATTCCAGAAGAAGAAGAAAGAGAAATAGGAGCAGAAGGTATACTGGAGAGAATTATTGTAGAGAATTTCCCTAATATAGCAAGGGGAACAAGCATCAAAATCCAGGAGGCGCAGAGAACACCTCTCAAAATCAGTAGGAACCGACCCACACCCCGCCATCTAATAGTAAAATTTACAAGTCTTAGCGACAAAGAGAAAATCCTGAAAGCAGCACGGGACAAGAAGTCTGTAACATACAATGGTAAAAATATTAGATTGGCAGCAGACTTATCCACAGAGACCTGGCAGGCCAGAAAGAACTGGCATGATATATTCAGAGCACTAAACGAGAAAAACATGCAGCCAAGAATACTTTATCCAGCTAGGTTATCATTGAAAATAGAAGGAGAGATTAAAAGCTTCCAGGACAAACAAAAACTGAAAGAGTTTGTAAACACCAAACCAGCTCTACAGGAAATATTGAAAGGGGTCCTCTAAGCAAAGAGAGACCCTAAAAGTATTACCAGAAAGGAACAGAGACATTATACAGTAACAATCACCATACAGGCAATACAATGGCACTAAACTCATATCTCTCAATAGTTACCCTGAATGTAAATGGGCTAAATGCCCCAATCAAAAGACACAGGGTTTCAGAATGGATAAAAAAACAAAACCCATCAATATGCTGCCTACAAGAAACTCATCTTAGACCTGAAGACACCTCCAGATTGAAAGTGAGGGGGTGGAAAACAATTTACCATGCTAATGGACATCAGAAGAAAGCTGGGGTGGCAATCCTTATATCAGATCAATTAGATTTTAAGCCAAAGACTATAATAAGAGATGAGGAAGGACACTACATCATACTCAAAGGGTCTGTCCAACAAGAAGATCTAACAATTTTAAATATCTATGCCCCTAACATGGGAGCAGCCAACTATATAAACCAATTAATAACAAAATCAAAGAAACACATTGACAAGAATACAATAATAGTTGGAGACTTTAACACACCCCTCACTGAAATGGACAGATCATCCAAGCAAAAGATCAACAAGGAAATAAAGGTCTTAAATGACACACTGGACGAGATGGACATCACAGATATATTCAGAACATTCTACCCCAAAGCAACAGAATACACGTTCTTCTCTAGTGCCCATGGAACATTCTCCAGAATAGATCACATCCTGGGTCATAAATCAGGTCTCAACAGGTATCAAAAGATTGGGATCATTCCCTGCATATTTTCAGACCACAATGCTCTGAAGCTAGAACTCAATCACAAGAGGAAATGTGGAAAGAGCACAAATACATGGAGACTCAACAGCATCCTTCTAAAAAATGAATGGGTCAACCAGGAAATTAAAGAAGAATTGAAAAAAACCATGGAAACAAATGATAATGAAAACACAACGGTCCAAAATCTGTGGGACACAGCAAAGGCAGTCCTGAGAGGAAAATATATAGCGATACAAGCCTATCTCAAGAAACAGGAAAGGTCTCAAATACACAACCTAACCCTACACCTCAAGGAACTCGAGAGAGAACAACAAAGAAAGCCTAAACCCAGCAGGAGAAGAGAAATAATAAAGATCAAAGCAGAAATCAATGAAATAGAAACCAAAAAAACAATAGAACAAATCAATGAAACTAGGAGCTGGTTCTTTGAAAGAATTAATAAGATTGATAAACCCCTGGCCAGACTTATCCAAAAGAAAAGAGAAAGGACCCAAATAAATAAAATCATGAATGAAAGAGGAGAGATCACAACCAACACCAAAGAAATACAAACAATCATAAGAACATATTATGAACAACTCTATGCCAACAAATTCGACAATCTGGAAGAAATGGATGCTTTCCTAGAGACATATAAACTGCCAAAACTGAACCAGGAAGAAATAGAAAACCTGAATAGGCCCATAACCAGTAAGGAGATTGAAACAGTCATCCAAAATCTCCCAACAAACAAAAGCCCAGGGCCAGATGGCTTCCCAGGGGAATTCTACCAAACATTTAAAGAAGAATTAATTCCTATTCTCCTGAAACTGTTCCAAAAAATAGAAATGGAAGGAAAACTTCCAAACTCATTTTATGAGGCCAGCATCACCTTGATCCCCAAACCAGACAAGGATCCCATCAAAAAAGAGAATTACAGACCAATATCCTTGATGAACACAGATGCGAAAATTCTCACCAAAATACTAGCCAATAGGATCCAACAGTACATTAAAAGGATTATTCACCACGACCAAGTGGGATTTATTCCAGGGCAGCAGGGTTGGTTCAACATCCGCAAATCAATCAATGTGATACAGTACATTAACAAAAGAAAGAACAAGAACCATATGATACTCTCAATAGATGCTGAAAAAGCATTTGATAAAGTGCAACATCCCTTCCTAATCAAAACTCTTCAAAGTGTAGGGATAGAAGGCACATACCTCAATATTATCAAAGCCATCTATGAAAAACCCATGGCAAGTATCATTCTCAATGGAGAAAAACTGAGAGCTTTTCCGTTAAGGTCAGGAACACGGCAGGGATGTCCACTATCACCACTGCTATTCAACATAGTACTAGAAGTCCTAGCCTCAGCAATCAGACAACAAAAAGAAATTAAAGGCATCCAAATCGGCAAAGAAGAAGTCAAACTATCGCTCTTTGCAGATGATATGATACTATATGTGGAAAACCCAAAAGGCTCCACTCCAAAACTGCTAGAGCTTGTACAGGAATTCAGTAAAGTGTCAGGATATAAAATCAATGCACAGAAATCAGTTGCATTTCTTTACACCAACAACAAGACAGAAGAAAGAGAAATTAAGGAGTCAATCCCATTTACAATTACACCCATAACCATAAGATACCTAGGAATAAACCTAACAAAAGAGGCAAAGAATCTATACTCAGAGAACTATAAAGTACTCATGAAAGAAATTGAGGAAGACACAAAGAAATGGAAAAATGTTCCATGCTCATGGATTGGAAGAATAAATATTGTGAAATGTCTATGCTACCTAAAGCTATCTACACATTTAATGCAATGCCTATCAAAATTCCATCCAATTTTTTCAAAGAAATGGAACAAATAATCCTAAAATTTATATGGAACCAGAAAAGACCTCGAATAGCCAAAGGAATATTGAAAAAGAAAACCAAAGTTGGTGGCATCACAATTCCTGACTTCAAGCTCTACTACAAAGCTGTCATCATTAAGACAGTATGGTACTGGCACAAAAACAGACACATAGATCAATGGAACAGAATAGAGAGCCCAGAAATAGACCTTCAACTATATGGTCAACCAATCTTCGACAAAGCAGGAAAGAACATCCAATGGAAAAAAGATAGCCTCTTCAACAAATGGTGTTGGGAAAATTGGACAGCCACATGCAGAAAAATGAAATTGGACCATTTCCTTACACCACACACGAAAATAGACTCAAAATGGATGAAGGACCTCAACGTGAGAAAGGAATCCATCAAAATCCTTGAGGAGAACACAGGCAGCAACCTCTTCGACCTCAGCCGCAGCAACTTCTTCCTAGGAACAACGCCAAAGGCAAGGGAAGCAAGGGAAAAAATGAACTATTGGGACTTCATCAAGATCAAAAGCTTTTGCACAGCAAAGGAAACAGTCAACAAAACCAAAAGACAACTGACAGAGTGGGAGAAGATATTTGCAAATGACATATCAGATAAAGGGCTAGTATCCAAAATCTATAAAGAGCTTAGCAAACTCAACACCCAAAGAACAAATAATCCAATCAAGAAATGGGCAGAGGACATGAACAGACATTTCTGCAAAGAAGACATCCAGATGGCCAACAGACACATGAAAAAGTGCTCCACATCACTGGGCATCAGGGAAATACAAATCAAAACCACAATGAGATACCACCTCACACCAGTCAGAATGGCTAAAATGAACAAGTCAGGAAATGACAGATGCTGGCGAGGATGTGGAGAAAGGGGAACCCTCCTACACTGTTGGTGGGAATGCAAGCTGGTGCAACCACTCTGGAAAACAGCATGGAGGTTCCTCAAAAAATTGAAAATAGAGCTACCTTATGACCCAGCAATTGCACTACTGGGTATCTATCCTAAAGATACAAACGTAGTGATCCAAAGGGGCACGTGTACCCGAATGTTTATAGCAGCAATGTCCACAATAGCCAAGTTATGGAAAGAACCTAGATGTCCATCAACAGATGAATGGATAAAGAAGAGGTGGTATATATATACGATGGAATACTATGCAGCCATCAAAAGAAATGAAATCTTACCATTTGCGACGACATGGATGGAACTAGAGCGTATTATGCTTAGCGAAATAAGTCAACTGGAGAAAGACAATTACCACATGATCTCCCTGATATGAGGAAGTGGAGATGCAACGGGGGTGGGAGTTAAGGTGGTAGGAAAAGTAAAAATGAAAGAAGATGGGATCGGGAGGGAGAAAAACCAAAAGAGACTCTTAATGTCATAAAACAAACTGAGGGGGGAGGGGGGAAGAGGGGTTGGGAGAGGGTGGTGGGGTTACATTATATGTTTAAATAAAGCTTAAAAAAAAAAAAGACTTGAAACAACCAACTCTTGTAAGTCATACATTTTTATTACCTTTGTAGTTTATATCCACTACTCATGTTCTCCCAGCACCTCATCTCCCTTCTCTTGGCAGTTGCCTAACTACTTCTTTGTGTGAACCATTCCCTTCTTGGCTTCATCCTGGGGTTTATAACAATGGTTTTTTTTCTCCTCTTTCTTCACATAGGTAGACAGATGACTCAGGAGTATCCAGAATCTTTCACTATGATTATTATATGCCTAAGTGAATGGTACAGAAAGACACTTTTATTTCCTTTTGAGATGCTCAGCTGGAGAGTTGGAAGCCTGGAGATGCCAGCTGCCATGTTTCTTGCTACATAAAACCTATCTAGTGTCAGTGAGAAAGAGGCCAACACAGAGGGGGAAAAAAAAAAAGGCAGAGATAAGAATGTCATGGTGATGACAGCCCCCTAAGGTCTCATATTATGTATAGGTCTCATATACATATACATATACATATACACAACATTTTAAGTAACTACTCTGATTCTAGTACCTACCGTCCATCCACATCAGCTTTTCTTGCTTGAGCCACCTTAGTTTTCTGCCACTTGAAACTGAAAGTCTTGACTAAGATAACACATTGTGGATGACTAAAAAGATTTAAAGGATTAAGAATATTGCCTACAGTTCCTACTTAGTCATTGGAAAGACAGGACACCTAGTTCTAAAGTCCAAAATATGTTCCACTATGCCACAGTTACCTTTAAAAATAAGCCTAGGGTTTGTCTAATTGAATACATTTTGTGGTTTTCAAATCACATATTAAAACAGAACAGAGGGGTGACTGGGTTGCTCAGCTGGTTAAGTGTAAGACTCCTGATTTTGACTCAGGTCATGATCTCAGGGTAGTGAGATGAAGCCCCACGTTAGGCTCTACCCTCAGCGGGAGTCTGCTTGAGATACTCTCTCTCCCTCCTCAGTCCCTCCCTCTGCTCATGCTCTCTTTCTTTCTCTATCTCTCTTGAATAAATAGTCTTAAAACACACACACACACACGCACACACACACAGAGCAAGAACCATAGAAGAAATAGTGATAATTTGGACTTCATTAAAATTAAGAACTTCCATTCATCAAAAGAAGGCATAAATATATTCACATATTTATCAGAATACATAAACACAAGTCAAAAACAAAAAGATAATTAATAGCTAAAATACTTGAACAGGATTTCATAAAAGAGGCTTCAAAAAAGGGCAATATGCATATGAAAAGGTACTCAACATTATTATTCATCAGGAAAATGAATACTAAAACTGTAATGACATACACACATTCACCAGAGTGGCTAAAATTAAAAACACTCAATACAACATATTGGCACAAATGCAGAGGAATGAGGGCTCTCATACATTGCTGGTGGGAAGGAAAACTGGCACTACCTCTTTGGAAAAACATTTGGCAGCAAGGACTAAAGCTAAATTATTCCTACCTTATGAACAAGCAAGCCTAATTCCAGTTCTATCTACCAAAAAAAGAATGAGTACATATGGCCATCAAAACCAGCAGCAGTCCATAGTATCTAAAAAAATGAAAATAAAGCAAATATCTATCAAGAGAAGAATAATATATCCATTTCACCAAGTACCACACAGCAAAAACAGGCAAAACCAAGCTATAGGGAGAGAAGTAGGAATGGTGGTAATGACTGCATGGAGGAAAATTAACTGGGTAGAAAAGTAATTGGCAAGACGGATGGTTTTTAAACCTTGCTTTCTATCTTAGACCAGGCAGTGGTTGTAAAAGTGTATACATATGTAAAAAAATAATAAATGAATTATACACTGAAGATTTATGTCCTTTCTCCCTATGACACCTCATTTAAGGGAAAAAAAATAGGAAAATGCTACAAACATAGCCAAAATGAAGCCCAAAAGAGAATAGAATTGAGATCATTTCTAATGGAGTATCCCTATTAACAGAAGTTCACATTTCTGCATAGGTGAGTTGTGTACCACAATAGAATCTAGAAAGTATTTACATATTTCAGGGTTGTTCGGGGACAGGGTATGATAAAGTAATGAGCAGAAACAATTTACACACTGTTAAATCACCTTTCTTGATCCACAAACTCACCCCAAGTTGAATGTCCATGCTCCTTAAAAACAGAGGAAAATACAAGTCATTTCATCCAGGCTCATCAACCCTGTGAACTATAGATGCTGGGCAAACTCTGTTTTGAGGAGTACGGTGTTATTAAATTACTATTTAATTTTATAAATATATCTACCTCTTCCAAAAGCACCCTCAAATAATTATATTTTCTCTGTATTTTCAAATTACCTTAGAATAATCCATAAATGACAGAGCATTAATAAAAGAATATACAGCAGCCTTGTTATTTCTAGCTAATCATTAAAGTACAATAAACATGACAAAAAGCATGTCTAGGCAAATATACACATGCACAAATATTATCCAATCTCTTTCCAAACCTCCTGCACGCTGACCTTATCAACCCAATTAGATGGCTTCCCATTTCCAAAGCAAAGTTAAAAGCAGTAAACATATCATTAAGAAAAATGGGCAAAGGTTAGCTTCCTGCAGAATTGTTCTTACAATAACTGTATGATTTTTGTCAATTTGTTTTGAGAAGTGACAACTGCTACTGGAATAATCTGTTTTATGCAGCTCTCACTGACATAATCTAGCAGCCACCATTGAATATAACATTACAGAACTGGAAGGGGCCATGGGAATAATTTAATTCTTCTTCCTCATTCAGAAAGTGAGAAAAATGAA